>JAMKCH010073058.1:0-16345 GCA_023653785.1 Ophioderma brevispina | reverse complement strand
TTTTGGGGCAAAATCGTTTGTTTTTAGTATTGTCTCAAAACAATACGGAAGTTTTAATTAGATTGATGCCATCATCGGGTTCATCGTCCCAATTTTCTTTTAGAAATGTTATACTTTTAAATACCAATAATTAAAAATATTGACAAAGTTACAAACCAAAATGAATCGGAAACCAAGTTCACACTGCCCTTAAGTGTTCTCCCATACCTATAACCTTCAAATTCAACATGAAAAACGACACCCATTATATGGTCTCGAATCCAATAAGATGGCCTAAATCTAAATTGTCCGCCAAAAGTACCCTAATTTGATATGAGGATTTGAAGTTTTCCATTGTGCAGTGCTTTGTCATTCTGAACCTATATCCTTCACAATAGTTTGAGATCCACACAAACATTGAATTTGAACCTAAAGTCCAAAAATGGGTTGTCAAACCACAAATCCAAAATGGCTGTCAAAATGTCCTCGAAGTGAATTACCTCCAGATTCTATTTGCAGCAAAAATAACCTTTTTTGTGTAATATAGGGGTTTACTTGGACAGAATCAGATTTGTAATTAAAGTACTACTAATTATGCTAAATTTATTCTAACTTACCAAAAAATAATAGCAAGGTTAATTTAAAGGGATATTAGCAGCGATTGCTAATCCGAAACATCGAAAACATCATTCAAAGTCATATTTTATATTTTTGTTATGGAATGATATGTAACAAACCTGCAAGTGGTTGTATGAAATCCCTGTATTAAAGACAAGCAGTATTTATCCGATTCTGTTAATTAATACGTGCCGTATCTAAATTCCGACTTTGAGATCCAAAAGGCCTTCCCGGTGAATATCACGATTTTCAGCGTGATATGGGTGCATAATGATTCAATACAGTTTGAACTTCAAAAAAAACATGTATGATCCTTTCGTATTATGTACGGTGTATAACCACAATCAGCTGTTTAGCGTAGATTTTGCGACGCCGTCGTGTATGTCTATTGGGCGGAAGACGGTTATTTTATGACAAAATTTCCTCAAATATTCCCTTTTTGTCTCACTATTGCTAATTTGTTTCTAATTAAAGCAGTTATAGGGAATTGTATACACAACTTATCCTGATGTAAGTTTAAAAAATGCTTTTTACATTTTTCGTTCTCTCCATTTCGTGCTACTCCATAATGTGTGTTTAGAACGCCCACAACGGGATAACAACAATGGACAAACACCAATTCAATCCCATATAAAAGCTTTAGAACTATATTGCAATCGTGTAAGTTCTTGTCATCACCTGGCAGAATTCTTTACTTGCTGGCAGAGATGTACACCACTGATCTTCAATAGGCTAGAAGTATTGAAAACCAGTCCTCTATCCGGTAACCCATCTGCTCTCAGCTGAGTTTGAAGGGTCATTTTTTAATGTGTGTTTAGAATGCGTTTGTTTTGCAGTAGTGCTTCTCATTTCAAACTTATATCCTTAAAGGTCGGCTGAAACACCGCCCATAACTCAATGCAAGATGGCGGCCCAAGTCCAAACTGTCCGCCAAATTACCGTAATTAGAGATTTTTTTTTCTAGTATTTTTAAAGTTTTATCACATGAAGGTCATTTTAGTGGTTATATCACCGTATACCTATAACTTTCAATTCAACTGAAACGCTGATATAGTATGTTGAAGCTTTCCATTTTCAGGTGCTTTGTCACTCAGAATCTATACCTTTTACAGTTAGCGTGAGATCCACCATTAATATTAGAGTTGAAACTTAAGTCCAATTGAAGGCCTCGTCACTATCCAAAATGACTGTCAAAAATGTCCTCAAATTTGAATTCCTTCAGTTCTATTTGGTGTAACATGGGGTTTAATTGGTTACCAGAGGCAGATTTTCTAGTAACCCCAGAGAGCATTACAACGCTGGGACAATGTTGGCCCAAACATCACACGCGATGGTGGGCCAACGTCGAAAGTGACGTCGGGCCTACAGTCATTTTGTCGTCTCGGCCTAACGATGGACATGCGTCGATTATTTTGACGTGGACCAATTGGTTGGCCAGCATTTGGGCCAACGTAATCACAACTATATAAAACGATGTTTGGCCAGTTATAAAATCACAATTGGGCTCCATTATAAAAATTTTTAAGAACATTTCCCTATGGTTTTGCACATCTTAATACACAAGATAATTCATATATTATGAGTTGAGGTATCTTATTATATCGTACTGAAAATCGACGTACGGCTTGACCTAGGATGGAACCAGGGACCTTTGTATTAGAAGACTGACGGACTATCCAATTGAGCTAACTGGTCCTGCCTGGTGTCAACGGGCAAATATAAGTATCAATTGTAAAAAGCGTCAACAGGATAAATAACACACTAAGGTGAAGACTAAAGACTCATAAAAATGGCGAACACGTCACAGAGCTTCACACCCAAGAGGTGAAAAAACCCCCGAAAAAAGCTCAAGGATCCCTTATACGTGGTGTGAAAACAAAGTGCACAAAATCGAAAAAAATAGTCATGCAACTAGCCATATGTTTTATTTTTACCCAACAATGTTGCCTAAGCATAGGCCTATTTTTGCTGACGCTTGTCCCCGTTTTGGCCTAGGGCCCTACTAATTTCCTTTATTAATTAGGCCTAATTAGAATATTTAGCTAATTATAGTCTGCGGGACAACATATAATTGCCCCAACGTTGCCTGCCGACCACCAAAAGACCAGTCCCCACACCATTGTTCCCACTTCACCCGACCGTTGGCTTACACCAATAAACGACCATTCAATCCACCATTTCCCCAACATGGCCAAACGTGGCCTGCCGAAACAAAAAACGACCAGTTCCCCCCACATTTCCCAACTTCCCCCGTCACACGTTGGCTGTCTCGGACCATCCAACGACCATTTCCCCACCGTTTTCCCAACGTCGGCTTGATGTTTGTTTGCCGACCATTTCAAACGTACCATTTCCCCCACGGTTTTCCCCAACGTCGGCTGGACGTTGGTTTGCGACCATCTAACGACCAATTTCCCCACCGTTTTCCCAACTCGGGCTGACGTTGGTATTGGATGACCATAAAACGACCATTTCCCCACCGTTTTCCAAACGTCAGCTTGACGGTGGTTTGCCGACCATCTACCGACCAATGTCCCCACCGTTTCACAAACGTCGGGATGACGTTGGTTGCGAACCGCGCCCGTGACGACGTCGTTTGTTTTCCCCCGACGTCAGTTTGGTATTGGGAAGTTACCTTAATTATGCTCATTTTGTCCATAATTGCCAAGGACATCGTTTTCAAGGTTCATTTAATGTGGATGAGGAGGTGGAGGTGGAGGAGAGATGGAGGAGAGGAGGAGAAGAGGAGGGAGAGGGTGTTGGTGTTGGTGTTAGTAAGTAGTCGTAAAACCTACGTTTTAAATCCGGTTTTGTCCCCGCAAAAAACCGGGGGTGGCCAGATTTACCTCACACTCGTAGGAATCGGGCCTTTACTCCCTCCTTCCACTTCGCACGATTCAATGCATCCCTCGAATCTTCTATAACTTCCTATAAACTGATGTCGACTTTATATGATCAGAAGAAGAACTACTGAAAGCTTTTTCAATCAATTTTTCGACGACACGTGTGCATATTAAAAGAAAGTCACAAGATCTGAATCATGAACCACCCTAGTCTTCCAATTGTAAATACATGATATACAGTAAGACATAGGCAGTTGAGAAGGCGGACCGCAAGAAGATTGCCTCTTTTGAATTGTGGTCCCAGGGAAGAATGTTGAGAATATCTAGGGCTGAACATAAGACCAATAAATTTGAGCAAATCGATACCCCTGATGTGACAACGTAGATTGGATCCCCGGATCGGATCAAGCTGAAATACTAAGGCCATATCAGTAGAAGAGAGGAAGACAGCCTAGAAAAAAACATATTCCAAAGGAGAATGGAAGGTAAAAGAAAGCAGGAGTGTCAGAAGCTGAGAGCAGATGGGTTATGGGATAGACGAATGGTTTCAACACATTCTGCCAGCATTAAAGAAGTTTATTCACCTGCCAGTGATTCACAGACGGACACTGATTGCAATATCAGTGCATACACTTTATATGGGGTTGAATTTGTGTGTTGTCCATTTTATTATCCCATTGGACGTTCTAAACACACATTAAATTAACCTTGACATTATTTCTTAGTAAGTTATGGACAAAATTAGCATAATTAGTGCTATAATACAAATTCTGCTTCTGGTACCAAGTAAACCTCCGTGTTACACAAAAAAGGTCTGGAGGAATACAAATTGAGGACATTTTGATAGCCATTTTGGATTAGTGACAACCATTTTGGACTTTAGTTCAAATTCAATGTTTGTGTGGATCTCAAGCTAACTGTAAAGGATATAGGTTTAGAATTTAACAAAACAACTGAAAAAATGGAAAACTTCAAAATAATTTTGGCAGACAATTTAGAATTAGGCCATCTTCTTGGATTTGAGACCTCATAATGGGTGTCGTTTCAGCTGAATTTGAAGGTTATAGGTATAGGAGAACCACTTAAGTGACTTTCAAGTGATAAACCTCAACATACTAGATATCTAATTAAGGCAGCTTTGGCTGCCATTTTGGATTTTGGCCGCCATCTTGGATTCGAGACCATATAATTGGTGTCATTTCAGCTGAATTTGACGGTTATAGGTATAACTACTTATAACTACTTATGTGACCTTCAAGTGATAAACTCAAGATACTAGATATCTAATTAAGGTAGCTTTTGGTGGCCATTTTGGGTTTGGGCCGCCATCTTAGATTTGATACCAAATTATGGGTGGTGTTCCTGCTGAATTTGAAGGATATAAGTTTAGAATGAGGGCACTACTGAAAAAGCTTGCAATGGAAAGCTCCAGCACACTATACCCCTAATTAAGGTAATTTTGGTGGCCATTTTGGCGGCCATCTTTGATTTGAGACTAAATCTTAGGTGGCCCGTAAGCTCAACACACAGGATATAGGTTCAGAATAACATATCCAGCAAGAAAAGGTTTAAAAGGGAAATCTAAGAGGCAGTATAGTTCTAATTAAGTAAATTTGGTCCCCATTTTGAATTTGGCCGCCATCTTGGATTTGAGACCACATCATGGGTGGTGCTTCAGCTGAAATCGATGTGTATAGCTTAAGGGTGGCAGAACCACTGGAAAAAAAACCTGGAAAATAAAATGTTCCACATACTTATAGCTAATAAAGGTAATTTTGGCGGCCATTTTGAATTTCGGCCGCCATCTTGGATTTGAGACAAAAATCAGGGTGTCCTCCAAGCTTATTTGAAAGAGTATGGGTTCAGGGACATAAAATCGTTGAGAAAAGTTTGACCCCACAAAATGGAAAACCACGTCCCCAAAAGGACTTTTCCAAAAAAAAAAATGGGCTCATAATTAGAACATAGATTAATTTACAGTGCCTGATGAAATAAAATCCGGTAGTAAAAAGTTACTCCAGTCGATTTTAAGGGGCGGCCAAGGCAAAATAGACAGGGATTAATCAAGGGAAAAACTGACATTTTGTGGGGTCAAACTTTTCTCAACGATTTTATGTTCCCTGAACCAAATACTCTTTCAAATAAGCTGGGGGAACCCTGATTTTGTCTCAAATCCAAGATGGCGCCGAAATTCAAAATGGCCGCCAAAAATACCTTATAGCTATAAGTATGTGGAAAAATTTATTTTCCAGTTGTTTTTTCCAGTGGTTTCTGCCCCTAAGCTACACATCGATGCACTGAAGCACCACCATGATGTGGTCTCAAATCCAAATGGCAGGCAAACAAAATGGTGGCCAAATTACTTAATTAGAACTATACTGCCTTCTTAGATTTCCATTTTAAAACCTAAGATTTAGTCTCAAATCAAAAATGGCCACAAAAGGGCCACCCAAAAATTAACTTAATTAGGGTGTATAGTGTGCTGGAGCTTCCATTGCAAGGCTTTTTCAGGTAGTGCCCTCATTCTAAATTCTATATCTTCAAAATCAGCAGGAACACCACCCATATGGTTAATCAAATCCAAGAGATGGCGGCCCAAATCGAATGGCCACCAAAAGCTCATTAATTAGATATCTAGTATCTTGATGTTTATTCACTTGAAGGTCACATAAGTAGTTATAAGTAGTTGAGTTTACCCTATAAACCGTCAAATTCAGATGAAATGACACCATTATATGGTCTTCTCGATCCAAGATGGCGGCCAAAATCCAAAATGGCAGCCAAAGCTGCCTTAAGTAGATATCTAGTATGGTGAGGTTTATCACTTGAAAGTCACTTAAGTGGTTCTCCTTATAACTTAACCTGCAATTCAGCTGATGAAACGCACCCATTATTAAGTAGGTCCTCAAATCCAAGAGATGGCATAATTCTAAAATTGTCTGCCAAAATTATTTTGAAGTTTTCCATTTTTTCAGTTGCTTTTGTTAAATTCTAATACCTATATCCTTTACCGTAGCTTGAGTCCACACAAACATTGAATTTGAACTAAAGTCCAAAAATGGTTGTCACTAATCCAAAATTGCTATCAAAATGTCCTCAATTTGTATCCTCCAGACCTTTTTTGTTGTAACACGGAGGTTTCTTGGGTACCAAGAAGCAGAATTTGTATTTTATAGCACTAATTATGCTTAATTTTGTCCTATAACTTACTAAAAATAAGTCAAGGTTTAATTATAATGGTGTTAAGAAGTCCACTGGGATAATAAGAAATAAACAACACACAAATTTCAACCCCATATAAAGTGTTATGCCACTGATATTGCAATCAGTGTCCGTCTGTGAATCCTGGAAGGTGAAAGTTCAACTCTGTAATGCTGGCAGATGTGTTGGAAACAGTTTCGTCTATCCCATAACCCCTCTGCTCTCAGCTTCTGACTCCTGCTTCTTGTTTAACTTCCATTCTCTTGTGGAATATATGTTTTTTTCTAGGCGTCTTCCTCTCTTCTACCGATATGGCCGAAGTATTTAAGCTTGATCCGATCCGGGGATCCAATCTACGGTTGCACATCAGGGGGTATCGATTGGTCAAAATTATTGGTCTTATGTTCAGCCCTAGATATTCTCAAAATTCTTCCTGGGACCACCAATTCAAAATAGGCAATCTTCTTGCGGTCCGCCTTCTCAACTGCCTATGTATCATAATGTAAACATGTATATTAACAATTGGGAAGAGGCAGACTAGGGTGTTCATTATTCAGATCTTTGTGACTTTCTTTTAAGTATATCACAGTGTCGTCGAAATTGATTGAAAAAGCATTTTCAGTTAGTTCTTCGATCATAAAGTCGGACATCAGTTATGAGGAAGTTATAGAAGATTCGAGGATGCATTGAATCGGCGAAGTGGAAAGAGGGAGTAAAGGCGATTTGCTACGAGTGTGAGGTAAAATCTGCCCCCCCCGTTTTGCGGGACAAAACCGGATTAAAACGATAGGTTTTACTACTACTATACACCAACACACAACCTCTCCTTCCTCTTCCTCCTCCTCATCTCCTCTCCACCTCCACCTCCTCATCCACATTAATGAACCGTGACACGATTTCTTGGGCAAGTTATGAACAAAATTAGCATAATTAGTACTTTACCAGATAACCAAACTGACGTCGGGCAGACGTCGTCACGTCTCGCGGTCGGCAACCAACGTCAGCCAGACGTTGGGAAAACGGTGGAGAAATTGGTCGGTAGATGTTCGGCAAACCAACGTAAGCTGACGTTGGGAAAAACGGGGGGAAAAATGTCGTTTGATGGTCATGAAACCAACGTCAGCCCGACGTTGGGGAAAACGGTGGGGAAATTGGTCGTTAGATGCGGCAAACCAACGTCAAGCCGACCCGTTGGGAAGGAAAAACAGTGGGGGGAAATGGTGTTTTTGCTGGTCGGCAAACCAACATCAAGCCGAGCGTTGGAGAAAAGGGGGGAAAAATGGTCGTGGATGGTCGACAAGCCAACGGGTGGATCGGGAGAGAGAAGTTGGGAAAATGGTGGGGGAAACTGGTCGTTTTTTGTTCGAGGCCAACGTTTGGCAATGTTGGGGAAATGGTGGAGTGAATGTCGTTTTATGGTTGGGTAAGCAAACGTCGGTGTGAAAAGTGAAGTTGGGAAAAATAGGTGGGGGGAACTGGTCTCTCGTTTTGTGGTCGGAGGCCAACGTTGTGGCAATATATGTGGTCCCGCAGACTATATTAGCTAAATATTCTTAATTAGGCCGAATTAATAAAGAATTAGTACGCCTCTCGCCAAAACGGACAGAGGCTTGCAGCAAAAATAGGGCCTATGCTTCGCAAAATGGTGCGTAAAAATAAACACTATGCATTGCAGGAGTAGTGGACTATTTTTTTCGATTTTGTGCACTTTGTTTTCACGTGTGATACAGGGGATTCCTTGAGCTTTTCGGGGTTTTTCACCTTGTTGAAGATATGTGACGTATTGCCATTTTTGATGCGTCTTTAGTCTTCACTAGTGTGTGTTTTATACTGTTGACGCTTTTTACAATTGATATATTATATATGCCCTTTGACCATCAGGCATGACAAGTTAGCTCATTGAGATAGTCGTCAGTCTTCTATACAAGGTCCTGGTTCGAATCCAGGTCAAGGCGGTAAGTCGATTTTCGTTTTACTATATAAATTAAATACCTAAACATAAGATATGAATTATACTGGTGTATTAAGTGTGAAAAAACCATAGGGAAATGTTCTTTTTTTATTAAGGAGCCCAATTAGTGATTTTATAAAAAAAAAATGGCAAACATCGTTTTTATAGTGGGGATTACGTTGGCCCAAGTGGCCAAACATTGCGTCCAACGTCAATAAGACGCATGTCAATCGTTGGGCCGACGGACCATAAATGCACGTGGCCCGACGTCAACTTGCTGACGTTGGCCCACCATCGCGTGTGATGTTGGGGCCAACATTGTCCCAACGTTGTAATGCTATCTGGGTTACTACAAAATCTGCTCTGGTTACCAAGTAACCCCATGTGACACCAAATAGAATTGAAGGAATTCAATTTGAGGACCATTTTGACAGTCATTTTGGAATTAGTGACAAGATTTTGGACTAAGTTTCAAATATTAATATTTGTGTGGATATCAAGCTAACTGTAAAAGGTATAGCTTCTGAGTGACCAAAGCAACTGCAAAAAATGGAAGCTTCACATACTCTATATTAGCGTTTCAGTTGAATTTGAAATTATAGGGATACGGTGATATAACAATACAATGACCTTAGGTGATAACTTTAAAATACTAGAGATCTAATTAAGGTAACTTTTGGCGGACATTTTGTACTTGGGCCGCCATCTTGAATTTGAGTTATGGGCGTGTTTCAGCTGAATTGAAGGCCTATTAAGTTTAGAATGAGAGCAAGACGTGAAAACACGAATCTAAACACAAATTAAAATGGGACCTTCAAACTCAGCTGAGAGCAGTGAGGCAGATGGGGTAAAGCAGATAGAGGACTGGTTTTCAATAACATTCTCATTGAAGATCAGTGGGGACATCGTCTGCCAGCATTAAAGAAGTCTCCAGTGATTTACAGACTGACACTGATGCAATATTCGTGCATAAAACTTATATATTGGGATTAATTGGTGTGTGTCCATTTTGTTATCCCTTTGGACGTTCTAAACAACACAGTAAAATGGATTAGCAGCGAGAGAATCGAAAAAAGTGAAAATGCATTTGGTAAACTTACAAATCAGGGATGGAGAAGTGTGTATAATTCATAAAGGCTTTATGTAGAAAAAAATTATCAAATAGTGAAAAAAAAAATGGATATTGAGGAAGGAAAAATTGTCATACGTCTTCGCCAAGAGACATACGCGACGGCGTCTCAAAATCTACGCCTTAAACAGCTACTTGTGGTTTACACCAGTACATAATAAAACAAAGATCAATAATGTTGTGTTTGAGTTCAAACTGTATTGCTCATGAGCACAATATCACGCTGAAATCCGTGAGATTCACCGGGAAAGGCTTGTGGATTATCAAGTCGGAATTTAGATACGCACTATAGAAATTACAGAAATCGGATTAAACAAGTTTAATGCCTTGTCTTTAAAACAGGGATTTCAATCCAACCACTTGCCAAGGTTTGTTTAGCATCATCCATGCCAGTAACAAAAATATAAAAAATATGAATGTGATATTTTTTCGAATGTTTGGATTAGAAATACTGCTAATCCTTTAAATTAACCTGGTATTTTTTTTTGGTAAGTTATTGAATAAAAAATTGTCATAAATTAGTTAAGTACTTATACAAAAATCGCTTCTGTACCAAGTAAACCCCTATATTACACAAAAAGGTTTTACTTGTTGCTGCAAATAGAATCTTAAGGAATTCAATTCGAGGACCATTTTGACAGCATTTTGGATTAGTGACAACCATTTGGACTTTATTTTCAAATTCAATGTTTGTTTGGATCTCAAGCTAACTGTTGAAGGATATAGGTTCAGAATGACAAGCACTGCAAAAAAATAATGGAAAAACTTCAAAATACTCATATCAAAATCTAGGGTAATTTGGCGGACAATTTAGATGTAGGATAAGGAGCGAGGGGGGACTTTTAGAGACAAATAGAATGGGGCGTTTCAGTGAATTTGAAGGTTTTATAGGTATGGGAGAACTATTAAGGGCAGTGTGAAAACCTTGAGTTTCCGAGTATCTATTTGGTTTGTAACTTTGCCAAATATTTTATTATTGTATGTAAAAGTTATACATTTCTAGAAAGAGAATGGACGATGAACCCGATGGTTGCATTAGATTAATGTAAAACTTTCCGGATTTTGAGACAAATACTAAAAAAACACGATTTTGCCCCAAAATTTTCAGCAGCATAAACAAAAACAATTTGAATCTCATGATTTCTATGTTATTTTTTAGAAACAGCACAAATTTTCTAGGGACGGTTTTTTAATTTTTTAAAAATAGAGTTCTTTCGAATATAAGGAAAATGTCAAAAAAGTGTGATTTTTACTTTTTCTTTTCCAAAATTTGAGGATATAGTGGAGGAATATCTTTAGTTAGAAATCGCAAAATGAAAAATTGAGAAAACCGTCCTAGAGAAGACCGATTTGCTATCGTAGGAAAGTTTAAACCTTACCTTTTACTTCGGTATATTTGGAGTTATCTTGTCTGGCAAATTTGTCAAAATTTTGCGAAAAGTGAACACATTGAGAAAATGTGTTTAGTAAAAAAGTGACTTTTACGCCTTTCAAGCTGTCTCTTTCTCAAAATAACGTATCTTGCACTTCAAAATTGACTAAGTTGTGCAAGTGATGAAAATACATCTTTATGAACATTGAACTCAAACATATTTTGTCTCTACCCGAAATAGAAGAAATTGAAATTTCATCTGCTCTAAATTCCGCTTTGTTACATTTTCAATATTATTTTAGTTTTTCCAAGATGCGTTCGCGCAAAAGTACATTAAACACCACGCGGACGCTTCATTACGCAGCAAAAATTCAGCGCGCGACGCGATGGTGCCCCTTGCGCCTGACGGCGTGAAATGTGCTAAAGTCCCGGCGTGTAGACCAAGCGGTGTTGTGACTTTAAATGGTTCAAAAGTGTTTTTAAATTGGAAAAAAAAAAAATTACTACAGCTCAGGATTGTCTGCAGGGGATAACCATTGTTGGTAATAATAGAACACAGTTTGATGTTTAAAATGTGCAAAATCGAAATTAGTGTAAAAACAAAGCACCAGGTTGACCTACCCTTAGTGACCTCAGTGAAACCTAAAATACTAGATTACTTTAAGGTATAGGTTTTGGCGGCCATTTTGGATTTTGGTCGCCATCCTGGATTTTAGACCATATAAGGGTGTGTGTCAGCTGAATTTGGTGGTATAGGTATAGGAGAACCACTTAAGTGACTTTCAAGTGATAAACCTCAACATACTTGATATCTAGTTAAGGCAAGCTTTTGGTCCCTATTGAATTTTGGCCGCCATCTTGGATTTGAGACCAAATCTGGGTGGTGCTTCAGCTGAAATCGAAATGTATAGCTTAAGGTGGGCAGAACCACTGGAAAAACCTGGAAATTAAAATGTTCCTAAAGGACGTATAGCTAATAAAGGTAATTTTGGCGCCATTTGAATTTTGGCCGCCATCTTGGATTGAGGCAAAAAATGGGTGTCCCAGAAGCTTATTGAAAGAGTATGGGTTTTCAGGGACATAAAACCGGTGAGAAAAGTTTGACCCCACAAAATTGGCCGTTTTCCCTGGATTAGCCCTGTTAACAACAAGTTTTGGAAAGCGCTACCGAAATGCTTATTTTGCTTTTAAAATGTCCAGGACGATTTTATTTTTTCCACCAAAATAGATGCGTAACTGAAAATTAGGCAATTACATAAAACTTGGGCAAAACTAATCTAGTGTTTAAACATGGCAAGCGACAAAACAAATTGGGTCAACGTGGAACCCCGTAAACACGTAAGCGGTAAGACAGGGATTATTTCCAACAGCTTTCAAATGTCAATTGGGCGAAAGGAAATGAAAAGAAATAGGGGGGTGGGTTGGGGTAGGTTCTTGGGGCCCAGTATGTGAGGCTTCTCACATAGCCCCACCTGTGTTACCGTCCCTGGATGATATGCAGGTGAACACTCAACAGTGTAGTGTCTTCCAAGGCAATTCAACACTGCTGATCAGCTGCCGGGCCGCCCAGTACTTCCCCACGTGAGGTACAGGGGCAGCCTAGCTGCCGGTCGGTTAACTCCCAGGGGCTCTTCCCAGGGGTTGAGTCTACGGTGAACACTCGATCCAGTACCAGTGAGTGGTGGTGAGTCGGCTGCGGGGACACCGGCCTTCACGCACGCCTCTGCCGTTGAGACTTGGGTTATGCCACGCAGCAACCATGTGCTGTCATGTGTAACCCCGACATCTGCTGCGGTCGTTGTTGCTGCGCTGTTGACCGAGGCGGGAGAGTTACGATAGTTAATTGTGAGGCATCGGTATCTTCCTGAATCACTGATCCCAGTTATGGCCATCATGGTACGCTTGGCATCTCAGGGACTCCTCAGTTCACACCGCATGCTATGCGTGTGGCAAGTGTGGTGCAACTGAGGTGGATCCCGCAATCGTCCCAGTGGCCTCGGTCAGCCTCGGACACGGTACCTATTGGGGAACTTGTAAATTATGAACCAGGTCAGGGGCGGATCAAGGATGTCTCAATAGAGGGGGGTGCCAAATTTTCAGTCGCTGCGCTCGCCAGATTAGACCCAAATTCAGAAGGGGGGCAAGTCCCAAATACAACAGCATCGGTTCGATAAGGCTCCGGCGCCCTTGCTGTTCGTCATTCTTCAACATCTACATGGCGCTCAATGCGTATAAAAAGGCCATTTCATACATTACAATGCACCCGGTGCCATATGGGGGGAGGCTCTGCAAAAATAGTGGGTTCGTGCCAGATTTCAGATTCAGAGATGTAGTCGAGGCTATATAGGGCTTCCTTGATAGGCAGTCAACTGCTTATATAAAGCTTCGTAGGCAGTCGATCGACTGATTATAGAGCTTCTGTAGGCAGTCGACTGCTTATATAGGGTTCGTAGGATAGGGCAGTGAATGCTTATTTTAGAGCTCATATAGCAGTCACTAATGAGGCTTAGCTAATTGCATTGTTCACTGGCTGTGGGAAAACCTAACGACTGCCTATAGAGCTTCGAAGGCTTGTGATAAGCCTTCGAAGGGCTATAACATATATGTAACTGCATTATGAAGATCTATTTCGATACTTTGAATTGAATGCTTAAAAAAGACTGCCTATGCGACTGCTTGTCGCCGTTAGTGAAGTCCTTCAGTTCGGTAAGGGATGGTTGAAAAGTTAAAGAGTACCCACGTACATTTTCTGGAAAAGTAGGCTCTTTAAACTGTTACAAAAATGTAAAATGTACACTGCAAATGGTGAACTTAAATGTGCAAAAACAAAACAAATTAACAAAAGGTTAAACTTCTAAGTATTAAATTGATGACCAAATTAAAAATGACACTTTCGTGTATTGCGGATTTACTATTGAGAATAAGAAATCGGAGAAAGTACCGAGAGAGTACTTGCATATGCTTAAAATGCACTTGATAGGGCACATTCTAAGCCTCGGGACATTGAATAGTAGCGTAAGTGGCGAACCAGACCATTGCAAGTGTGGGGGGGGGGTTGCAAGGGTGCGAGGCAATTTCTGAGGGCGAATGTTGGTCTTCTCCAAGGACACAGTACAAAAAGGTCAGTTCAGTTGGGGGGCTGGCAGGGGGGGAGGAGATTGCTGAGCGGGGTGGGCACTCGCTCCCCCCCCCCACCCCCGCTGGCTAACGCACTGCAGACAAAGCACATTGAAAAAGTAAGTACATTTCATGGTGTGCTTTTTAAAATTGTACTGGAGAAGACAACATTCCAAAATCGATATTGGGAAAACAGCAAGCACATTACAACAGGACGTGTAAGTACATTTCTCGAGTGTGATAAAATGTAATGCTAAGGACATCCAAACCTCGATATTTTGAACAGCCGCAAGCACATTGAAAGCACAGGTTGTGGGTAAGTACATTTCTTGAGTGTGCTTAAAATCTACTTGCTAAGACACATTCCAAACCCCAATATTTGGAACAGCAGCAAACACATTGCAAGCACAATGCAGTACAGTTCTATTTCTCGAGTGTGCCTTAAAATGTACTTGCTAAAGCACATTCCAAACCTCGATATTTGGAACCAGCCGCAAGCACATTGCAAGCACAGGGTAAAGTACATTTCTCGGGTGGTGCTTAAAAGTACTTGCTAAGACACATTGCAAACCACCCGATATTGTGGAACAGCGCAAGCACATTGTCATAAGCAGCAATGCCAGTACATGTCTGAGTGTGCTTAAAATGAGTACTTGCTAAGACACATGCCAAACCACGATATTTGGAACAACAGCAAGCACATTTGCGTACGTTTAAGTCACATATTTTGAGTGTGCAAAATGTACTTGCAAATTGTGCTTAAAATGTACTTACCTTGCCACCCAATCATAACACATATGTACTTAGCCTATTGAAAAACAAGTACAAATTAAGTACATTGCAAGCACAATGTAAGCACACACATTGTACTTGGGTGGGTTGTAGCTTTATTTTTTCTCTGTACTTACATTGCGCTTGACGATGTACTTATGTTGTTTTTCAAATATCGAGTGTTTGGAATGTGGGAAAAAGTACCTTGTCGTAAGTACCTGTACTTGTTCAATGTGCTTAGTTTCTACCAGGCTGATACATTGTTAGGCATTCCAAATCCTTCTTTCTAGAAAATGTCTTATATTGAGCCTATCCAATAAATTTTAGAAGCATATACTAGAGCATATATATCCTGTTTTTCATTGGGATACGGAATAGTTTGAAAATTTCCACCATCTGGTAAGCATGCAGTTCAGAAAAAAAAAAAATCAATGTCCAATTAACAAGATGACTCCTTCGGATTATAATGAATAGAGCATAATTATTTTCCAATAAATATGGCTCAAAATTAAATCATTGTTTTTTTCTCTGATATCAAATCCTTCAAATCCTTCGTAGACGAGTGCTTTGATTATATGATAGACGATAATAGGTTGACAACATGTTAAAAGAAACGTCACGCTCATAGTTGAAGATTTGTTGTCGCTCTTGCAAGTCCATAATTTTAAAAGTTTAAGTTGAGAATCACTCCCAATATGCGTAAAAGGTAATCCAATGCGTATTGAAAACGTCCTTTCAAATGCTACTTCCGATGATCACGTGCGATCTGAGGGCTAATGGGTTTATTGCTATATTAATTATAACACCACTTGTTCTCAAGGAAGATGAATTTTGAAGGATACGTGAATATAAATGATATAATTTTGTCCACTGTGGCTCGTTACTGTTTAAGAATGGCTTGCGTCTCTCCCCCTCTTTTCTCATCTCTCCTCTCCTCCTCTTCTCTTTTGTTCTATTATATTATTATTATTACATAACAGCTATAGAAGCAATTATTTTGCTTTTTGAAATAGTTTGATCATACGCAAGTAAAATCAAGTTGCTGAAAAAATGTTTGGCTAGCAGATAACTATGGTGAATTTATTGAGTATTGGCATGTCTTAAATAATTGGGTTTACTTAAAATGAATAGCAGTATCAATTATCTTGGTTCATAAGACTCATGTATTTTTTAATCACTAGTCTTTCCTCTATATTGTTTGTCCAAAAGTGTCGAAAGGGCAAAGTGCTTTTATACACAGAACCACGGAACCAAAGGTAGTAATTATTCAGGATTGACTCAGCATTATTTTTTTGGTTTAAGACTTACGCATAAGTGTTATACATGACTGATGCAGCTGTTTGGTTATCCACACTAATTACAAC
>JAMKCH010073052.1:0-15342 GCA_023653785.1 Ophioderma brevispina | reverse complement strand
CAAAAAAAATTGATTTAAAAATTTGTAGTTAACTGATCCGAGCTTGGATTAATAGAAGGCCAAATTTGCTACTGTTGGCCCACAGGGGCACGGTGTCTTAACTAATGTGGTCCACCAAATTTGGAGGCATTTTTGTCATAACATGAAGAACAAATTTTCTGAACCTTAAATTTCACAATATGTTAAATTAGAAGAACAAATTAATTGATGGCTGCGCAGATTATCACGGTCTAATTCACATACGATTAAGCCACAGTGCATGATGCACGACAGGCCTGCACCCCCCCCAAATTCCACAAAAGGTCAATTTTGCTGATATTTTTTGCTAAAAGGTCCCCCAAAATAAGAAATTTTGACAAGAAAGTCCACTTTTCGTGACAAAATGTTCCAAAAGTCAGAAAAATGGGCCATTCATGGTGGTTAGGTCCGCTTTCAAAAAAAGGTCACTTTTTTGAAGTCTGCAACCCCAAAAATAAACCTGCATACGGCCCTGTGTCGAACAAAACAAACCTTACAACGATACACAATGCGGTTAATCCAGCCTTACCTCAAATGTTGATGCACCAGCGATGTAGTTCTCATACTGACAGAGTTTGGATGGATACAGTCCACCAGGTCCAGAACACAGCGACCGTTGGATATCGTCTTGTCTTGGAAGTTCTTTATGCTGGATTCTTTGCCACTGCTTGCAGCTCTTTGAAGTCAAAAACAAAATATGCCAAATAGTTAAGATTTAAACTTGGAAGTTATTAAAAGAACTGCAAAATTCAGGGATGTAAATGGCCCATTCTCTCAATAAAAAAAAAAATGATGGTTATTGCTTAAACTGCCAACATTTCACAACCATGGCATGACGTTTGGGGGGGAGGGAGGTATTGGACCCAGAAAACGCAGATATTTAATGCTATGTGGCAAATGAACAGTTCATTATAGTAGTAGAATTCAGTGACCAATTGAGGTTGTGTAAAGTTTGTCGAGCACCGCATGCAGCGCAGACTGTGGGTGGCTTGAATGTGTAGTACGGGCGATGGGGGGGGCACTGTTCAAACAAAAATAGATTTTTTAAAATCGGTCAAATATGGCCCCTATTTGAGTCGGGATTTCAGTTTCTGTAATTAACAACCACATCAAAACAAATTACATTCTTTAACATTATTTTAACTAAAATCTTAATCGTTATGAAAAACAGCCAGATTACATTGCAATAACCTTCACCCAACCCACACAGACCATTTCTTGAAAGAACAGTTTGGTAAATCTAACACAGGTTTCATGAAGGCCTTATTTTTATTGTTAAAAATTTAAATTGCTTTTAATATAAGACATTATGCTTATCAATTGCTTGACTATGCTCTATAATATGAAATATTACAAGTTTCCCAACCTACAAATGTTGGACATAAGAAGAGGGCCAGTCCCTTTAAGTAACCTCTTGCACGTAGGGAATACATCAGGCCAATTCTAACCCCGAAATGCGGGGTCCCTTAAGTCGCCTCTTACGACATGCGGGAACACATCGGGCTATATTCTTTACCGAGATAGAGTGGGGATACGAGAGTAAGAGCAGATCTGTCTCTTGTTCAGGGCGTTTCACCATGACGTAAGATAAGAGTTAAGGGCAGCAGAGATCTCAGCTGTTGTAGAGCGAGGTCTGCTTTCGTTTCAGGGCATTTCCCATTGTGATGTGTGGTGAAGTGCCTACTTGTATCAATGACAATTGTATGCATATTTTCATAGTCGACTTATCAAAAGTCCACCCAACTCCCACATCAGCAAGGATCCATATCAGTCACTTCCCAACGTGTACCTTTTAAAATTGATTAACATATTCTGCTTGACCCAGTATTTTTGGGTATTCGTACTTCTCATTGGCCCATGAGATCACTCTTTCATCTGTCACTGGTGCTGGGTTTTCCTCTCCGGAATCCTGGCATCTTCTGTAGGATGCTTAGAGTGTATGCACGCATTAATTGCCACACAATGGCTGAAAAACACAGCAAAGGAATTGGTCAGTTTCTGTATCTGAATTAATGATAGCCCCCCCCCAAAATGCTAAATTTTTAAAGTTTCAGTTGATACCACTTTGTTTTGACATTTATGTGTAGTTGTCGAGCATGTTTTAAAGGCACTAATAGCAATTTGCTAAATCAATTTTTTTTTTTTAATTGTCCCAAGTCAGATTTTTGTGCATGTTTGTAACAAGTACAGGTATCCTAACATACCCTGCAAATGAAAAATACGAAAGCAAAATCAGATATTTTAGTCATTACTGTCCAAGTTTTCACCTAGATTGAAAAAACCTTGACGTTAACATTTCAATCCGTACTGATATGAGAGCTCAAAATGTGATTTTATAAGCCCATAGTTTACTGTGTAAATTTAAAATTGAACAACCAAAATGGGATATATTTCGCTCATAATATCCAAACCAAACCTTTTAGCCTCAGATTTCACAGGGTAATGAAAAAAATAGTAGCTTTCTTCAGACACCAAAATTTAACCAATTCTGGTAAAATCAAGACACTATTTAGCAATCGGGCCATGGACCTTTATCCCACCCTAGAAATGCACCCGCTGACCTCGGAATTGCAGCATTTACGCATAAATATAAGCAGCGCAATCAGAGCTCTAGAGTGATTGTAGCATCGCATCATACGGTCATAACTCGAGGCTGATTACAGCACAAATGAAGTATAGGCTACCATACTTTTCATTTATCAGTCTCGTCTTATATATCTTATTTTCAAGTTCGCCTTATTTTCTTCGCTCCAGCACTGCTGTCAGTTTTTATGATCCTTCCAGGAAAATGGCAGGTGACCGGTCATTTTCCATCACTGCTCCCCGTCTTTGGAATGCCTTACGTTGGAGCTCCGTACCAGACAACATAACCACTTTGGTATCCAACGAATCCCATCTCTTCCTAATTTTTAGTTTTTCTTTCTTCGTTTTTCTTGTTTTATAACGCTTTGCCTACATTTGTAAAGGCACTCTATAAATCTCATGATTCTGATTATTCTGATGTTGTACGAATCTGACTAAGTAAGTGAGGAATTTGACAGTGTATACTAGCCAAATGCCGTAACCTGACCCAGTCTACACCTTCTTAAGACACTTGAAACCCTTCACGGAAAAGCATAACAGGTTTATTCTGTTAGGTGCCGAATTCAAAGTGTGTCGAAAAAAGGTGTGTCAATGGGTCATTTAAGGAAGCTCCCGTACTAGCCGCACAATTTTCTTACCTAGTGTAAGGGTCTGGATTCCTTGGTTGAATGCTGAGCCACCGATTCTACATGTACTCTTCACTACCATCCAACTCCACACAATAGTTACAGTTCCAATCTTCTTCATATTCCTCCTAATTTGGTTTGAGTTTCCTCCCTCTGGTACTCGACTCCAGTCAACAATGCAGGGTTGCGATGGCATACCGCTGACATCACAAATTCACAGTTATACATTATTTTTCTAAATATTTATGAGACTAAAAAAAATTGGCACCTACCAAGGACCATAAATTGTCCAAGATTGACAATATTTCAAATGATGCAGTTTGAAAAGTTGCAAATTTCAAGGATTTTGCAAGGGGAAATTGGGTTAAGATTCCAGAAGCACTTCCCGTATTTGGCACCTACTCCATTGCATAGGTCATCATTTAAATAAGATATGTGATCGATTTCCTAATGGTGGCTAATAATAATATGCAGACAGCGCTTGGAGACGTTTACAGTGGATAAAGCGCTTTTCTTAATTATTATTTTATGTATGGGTGAAAATTTTAGTAAATCGAATGACGTCATGGATGTATCCAGAATCTCGTACCCCTGTGTTTTCTTACGCATTTTAGGGTATGAGACCCTTTCTCTAAAATATATTTATTAAACTTGGTTTTTGATGCATTCTACATTTATCATTAACACCTTTGGAATCTCAGGAAATTGAACAAAAAACTACATCGTCCTCGGACCGCATTGTGTCGCCTGCCGTCGCGGTTTGTAATGAAAGGTCTCATTTTGACCTTTGACCTTGGCATGGTGACCCCTTTGACTTCATTAAAACAAATGAAAAGGTACCCAATGGGCACCTATGATTCAAGTTGGTTCTAATTGAACTTAACTTTTCAATTTATGTCAATTTTTACATTTTTTACCCTATCTTATATACAAGTTTAACCCTCACATGACCTATTTGACCAATTACGATAGTGCCTTTATGAAACCTCGTCAACATATGAGGGATCCAATGTTGCACCTATGGTTCAAATCTGGTTCCAATTGAACTCAACTTTCCATTTAGGTCATTTTACATTTTCAGGCCTACTTACAAACTTGACCTCACATGACTTTGCACCCTTGGTCTGTGACTTTGACCTCATCAGCAAATGCGGGATTCCCATTGCATCTATACTGAAGATTTGTTTAAATCCATCAAAGTATGTGGATATTACAAGCAAATGTAAACCCTTTTTCCACAACAACAACAGACATCAAACAACCGACATCACAGACTACGGGGGACAAAGTGATCCATATGTGTCTTCCTGCCTCAAGGCAGCAACACAAAAATTATATATATTTTTTTTACACATTCAGATTTTTTTTAATTTTGGAGAGAAATCCGCGAAATTTCCACGAAAAGTTACATTTGAAGGTAAATTTAAAGGATTAAGCTAGGATTCTAGCGAGAAAATTGAAGAAATGTGAAAATGCATTTGTTAACTTACAGGGATAAGTGTGTTACAATTTCCATATAATTGCTTTAATGTCAGAAATAAACCATCAAATAGTGAAAAAAATGGAAGCATATTGAGGAATTGCCATACCATTCCGTAAATAGACATCCAGCGATGGCGTCTCAAATCTACACAAACAGCTGACTGTGGCATTTACATCGGTAAAGAATAAACAAAGATCAATAATGTTTATTTTTGAGGTCAAATGCATCGATCATGATGCACAATATCAGTTTAAAAATCGGGATATTCCCGGAAGGCTTTTTTAAGGTCAGAATTATGATAGCACGTATAGAAAGTACAGAATCTAAAAAGTACTGCATTATATTTAATACAGAGATTCAAAACAAACCATTTGCAGGTTATATTCGCATTTCCAGGGCATAACAAAAATATGAATTTTGAGATTTTTTGATGTTTGGCCCAATCAGCAAATCATGCTTATCCTAATACTAAACAAAATATTGCAGCCAGGGAGATATGTCAGGTGACACTGTAACAGGAGGACCATACCTTGTTGGAATAACCCATAACAAGAAACAAATAGGAAAAGGGTTGCTCTTATTACCTGAAGGATGACTAGACCGTCACATAAATCAGTGTAAATAAAGTTGACACGGGTTTCACACCCAGACTGTTCATCCAGTTGCGGTATGCTGGAGGAAAAAATAAGAAAAAAATTGACAACCGACTTCTTATGTACTCGAGAGTCCTAATATCACAAAAGAATCATTGCTCTATATACTTTGTGATTTTAATAAGTTTTAAACAAATGAAACAATTTAAAATTTTCGTATTGTACAGAGTTATCAAAATATCAAAAGCTATACATAAAAAAACTGTAGATGTGAGGGTGCACTTGTGTGTGTGTGGGTGTATGCATTGGTAGGGGCATTTGTGTGTGTGTACAATTTCTGTGTTTGTCAATTTCTGTATGTGTGTCAATTTGTGTGTGTTTGGGTGGTTAGTTGGTTGGGTAGTTTTATTTTACCATTATCTATCAAAAACGTTAGGTTGATGCTAACAATATCATATTCTGGATGTAATACGAACAAAAGCTGTCATAAATTACCATCACCATACTAAGTTAAAGCCATTATCAGTCATTTTTTTCTAACTCAAACAATGGGGGCCCATATTGTTCTCTAAATAGCTACAGTTTTCGCAAAAAAGAATTGTCGGACCAGCGTATTAGATACCTTGCCGCGTAAATAAAGCATTCAACATAAGGGACACGCGTACATGATTGATCTCATTTACAGAGCTGCTAAAGTACGCCCATACATTACCGCGTTGTAACGTGCGTAACGAGTTTGTTCCACGGCTGGCCACCGTATTTATTTGCGGCACACTGTTAGTGTTAGGGTCATACCAACCTTATATTACTGGTCTTTCTGAAACGACACTTAAGCATTTTAAAGCGGTCTGGTGAAAGATTGCACTTGATGTTTATCGATCTACAAAAAGTCGGATCAGACTGGAATTGTAAACATATAGATTATAAAAAATCACCATTTCTTGAAAAAAAGGCGGAATCGTATTTACGGATGAGGTAAATATATGTCAGCCGAAGGTTGCGATCACTAACATGTGATTAAAGCAACTTCAATCACGACACCCCCTCCAAGACCCAAACACACCGCCACCCTCATCCCAACACCCCCCGAAACACACCATCCCCCTCATTAACACCCATGAACACCCCAACACCACCACAATAACCTGTACAAAGCATCCACTTTTTCCAACACACACACGCGCAATTCCCCTCCCCACAGCCCGCATCCGAATTTAAAATGCAAACCCCAATTACCCACAATTCCCATCCCCAACCAACCCTCATTTCATCACCACACACACCCTCATTTCCTCCACAACCAACTGCAACACTTCCCATCCCCTCCCAAACACCCGCAAACACTCCCACCCCCTCCCAACACCATGCAACTCAACCCATCCCCAAAACCCCCGCCAATTACCCAACCCCCTCCCCAACACCCCCGCGCAATTACCCAAACCCCTCCCAAACACCCCGCAACCCGCCAGTTCCACTCCAAAACACCCCCCCCGCAACCCGCAATTCCACTACACAAAACCACCGCAACCCAGCATTTCCCCTCCCCAACACCCCGAAAACACCCCCTCCATACCCTCCAACACACCGGCAACACTCCCCCCATTCCCCCTCCAAACACCTCACAACATTCCAACCCCTCCCACAATGCCATGTAACACCCCACCCCTCCCCAACACCCCGCAATACCCAAACCCCTTCTCCCAACACACCCAATACCCGTAACACGCCTCCCCAACACCCGCAACACCCCACAAAAAAAACTCCCCCAAAAACACCCCACTCCCTCCCCCAACCACCCAACCCCCTCCCCCAAACACCCAACCCAATCCCCCAACACCTACCCATGTCCCCAAACCTCCACTACCGCCCTAAGCATAGTAGTTCATGTGCGAAGGAATTTTGCCTTAGAATACGATGTACCGTTTCAGAGATACAGCAATTATGCATATTAATTAGCCATTTACATACCTAAGCCGCATAATCACATACTTTCGAAATGGCAAAAAAGATGTGGCCATGATAGCTATTATTCAGCACAGGAATTTTGAGAATCCAATGTACAGTTTCAAAATATAGCAATTTACGATGACGTTGCATATTAATTAGCTCATTGACATATCAATTTGCCGAAATACGCCCAAAATATAAATCAGGTTCAAGAACTTTCAGCCCATTCCTTCCACCAAATTCCAGCGTATAAGCCTTACAGAACTCAAGAAAACTTGTTACACAGGCCTTGCAGGAAAATTCTCATTAACTTATGCAAATTACGATATTTAATTAGCATATGTTACGGCCCAATCTAATCAGGTCGAGGAAATCATCAACCCGCTTCGATCCACCAAGTTACATCATGGTCGCCCTTACGGAACTCCAGAGAAATGGGATCAACATGGGTTAACATTGTCCCCCCCCTCCCCCCCCCGACCCGCCGCACCCCCCCCCTCCCCAGACGGACGACGGACAAACGGCAGGACGCCCTGCTCAGTTTATAGTCCCCGTCAGAACACGTTCGGCGGGGACAAGAAGGTTGGTTATGCTTTAGCCTTACACGGGTGTCTTTACCTAGCAAACAATTTCCAATACAACAGTGCAAAAGCAATTGACTTTGATGACAAATGCAGGGCGCGATTTTTGTTTACTTTTGATAAATAGGGATAGTGCCTTTAATGATCAGCATCGGGGAGATTTTTTTTTTCCTCATCCAAAACCTATAGAATCAGACCAAGATAGACCAAAATAACCCTGAATCAAGGTTAAGAACGCATCCTACACCTTCACAAGAGGACAGCAAAAAGTTTTGCCAAATAAGATCCAGACTAGACACGAGGAAGTATTTCTTTAGCCAGCGAGTCGTAGGATCGTGGAACAAGCTACCTGAGAGGCCACCCATCACCCACACTACTGTTTCAAAAAGAAACCTAAGTTGGGTTATTAATGGGCTGCAAAGCTTCCTAAACCAGCCACACTTCTAATGCATATCAATATGAAGATGGGGTGGTTTGCATCAATAGGGGGGACTGTAGTGCAAAATCTTATATGAGTGTGCAAATCTGGATAAAATGTTTAATTTTGTGCACAAGTATTTATACATGATAATCAACAAAACTGATGGAAGCACTGCCACACCCCTTCATGGCCCCCAGCTTGGATTCAAGTTTACACAGGGGTAAAAAGTTTTTTAACAGTTTCGATTGTTTGAAAAGCATATGCCTGATGTCTGTCTGTTACAAGATCCAAAAAGGTTATGTTTAGTTTACACTACCTGTGGACTTTTATAGTTTAGGAATTATGGGGCAAACAAAACTGTTGTAAAAAATGGCAAAAAAAGTTCAATTTTGGTTTGCACAGGGGTCAAAAAGTTAAGTTGCCTCCAATTTTGTAAAAATGTGGTGCAAAATTGTTGTTGGTTATAGCTCAACGAATGAAATATAGAATTAGTTTTGACTATCTTACATGTCCAGTTATTAACCAAAATGGCAAATAAAGTCAAAAGATATTAGCCAGTATTGGATTCAATTGACCGTGACCTATTTTGTTAGCAACGTGAAAAGTAACAAAACAGATAAGGCAAAACCTATTCCTTATTTCAATCGACTTTAAGCTAGGGAAACAATTTGCACCACAATTAACTGAATCAAAGCAACTTTTAACTTTGGACCCATGTACACACCAAATGCCTTTTTCACCACAGTTTTTACCCCGTAACTCCGAACTATAAGCCACATATAGTATAAATCTATACCTTTGTGGAATCTTGGAACCCGACAAAACTTTATGGTGTGCTTTTTAACACCTTCGGAAATTTGAAATGTTGGATCCTGTATAACCTTGAAAACCCAAGCTGGGGGACATAGGGGGGTGGCAAGATGCTTCATCAATTTATGGCTTATCAATGCCTAACCGTATTGGTGCAAAATTCTTCAATGTTATCGGCAGTGCACACTATTTCATACAGTCAACCTGCTACCAAGGTAAATCCAAGACAAGGTAAATCATCATTATGGTATTCGGACTGTAAATATACGTACTCTTTTCTTCCCTTGTCTCCTCCACTTCTACATATTCCTCATCTGGGGGCCTCTAGAAATGGGTAGGGTGACAGATTGGCACAAAGGATGTGGTAGTTGGCTTCCCATCACAAATTTCCACAATACACAAACATACACAGATATAGAGTGCAAATAGAGATTAAACCGATTTGCATGACATCGGATCGGGGGCTGATTTTGCAAAAATCGGCAACAAAAATTGGACATCAGCAAAATTGTCAGAGCCTGCGGATTCTCAGCCAATGAAACAAAGGGACTAAGTACATTGTATAATGGGTACTTACCAGCCAGTTGTTAGGAGAAACATGGACACGGTTGCTTGAACCAAGTAAACTTTATATCCCAAAATTCATCAATGGAACTTGTAGCAAATGGACCATACAGATTGATTAATTATAATGCTAGTTGTAATCCCAAGTTAAAAATTTGAACTCAATGCGATCTAAATAGGGGGCAAATCACCGGATTAATTGGTGGATCGGCCGATACTATAAACAAGGCCGAATTCATATTTAGCGATGTGTAAAACTTGTCCCCGTCGAACCCCTGTCGCGATCCCACTAACAGCGTGATAAATGCAACTACAAAAACCCACCCCCTCCCCCAACACCCCACCCCGACACACTGTGCAAAACCCACACCCTTTCTCCCAAACACCGCAAACATCTCAACCCAAAACCCAGCCAAACCCCCCCACCAACAACCTCACACCCACCCCTTCCCAACACTCTGCAACACCCACCCCACCCCCCTCCTAACACCCCTCAACACCCCCCAAATCCCCGCCAACCACCCCACCCCAATTTACCCCGTGTAACACGCTTCCCATTTCACAATACACGAACACGCCACCCCCTCCACAAACACACGCCCAACACCCTACCCCCTCCCCAACACTCACCCCCTCCCCAATCACTTTCACCCCTCCCCAGCACCCCGCAACACCTCCTCCCTAACACCAGGCAAACACACCCACCCCCTTCACCCAAACACCACTCCAACAACAACACCCCCTCGCCACCAACCTGCCCACCCCACCCTCCCCAACACCCCTGCCACACCCACCCCCTCCCCAAAACACCCCGCCATCCTAACCCCATCCACAACACCCCGCAATAATAACCCCCTCCCACACACCCCACCCCTCAATAGGGCATAGTAGTTCTCAGTAGCGGAAGGAATTTTGCCTTCCGATGTTACAGTTGCAGAGATACAGCAATTACGCCTATTTAATTAGCTAAATTGCATACCTAAGCCAAATATATCATCCCCAACACCCACCTCCTCCCAATGGACATTAGTAGTCTCATGTTAGCGAAGGAACTTTGCCATCCTACGTACCGGTTCAGAGATATAGCAAGTACGCATATTTTAATTAGTCATTACACCTCAGACGCATATATCATACTTTCAATGGCAAAAAAGATTTGGCCCATGATAGCTTTCATGCCGCGCAGGAAGTTTGAGTGTCAAATACAGTGTCAAAAATATAGTTAATTACGCTGATTTTTTGATTTTTGCATATTAATTAGCTCCATTTGCATACTCAATTACCAAAATACGCCAAAATCTAAGCCAGGTCGAGAATCTTAAGCCAGCTTCATGCCACCAAGTACATCATTACATGCCTTACATAACTCCAGTAAACTTGTACACAGGCCTGCAGGCTAATTTTCATAAAGTATGCAAATTAGATACTAATTAGCATATTTTACGCCACAAATCTATCAGGTCAAGAGCTCATCAACCCGCTTCTTTCTCCACCAAGTTACATCATGTTGCCCTTACGGAACTCCAGATAAATCATATACAACATGGGTTAACACTTTTTATCAAAGGACGAACGGAGAACAAGAAAGTACGGTACGAACGGACGCTGCCTCATTTGATAGTCCCCGTTCAGAAACGCTTCTTTCCACCAAGTTAACATCTTGTTGCCCTTCGGAACTCCAAAGATAAAGTCATATACAAACATGGGTCTAAATTTTATCACAGACGACACGAAACAGACGGCACGACGGTACGAACGAACGGACGGACGCGGCTAATTTTATAGTCCCCGCTCCGAACTCGTTCGGCGGGGACCAAAAAAATATCGGCATCGGATCGGCAGAGGAAAAAGGGAAAACCCTGGATTGGTTGGAATATCTAGTAAGTGACAAATAAGTAACACAAGTTTGAATTGTTAGTGTTAACCCATAAAGTTTTAAATCCGGTTTGTTCCTGCTAAAAGGGGGGTGGCCGGATTCAACTCACACTCAGCAAACATGCTGTGTGAGGACTTTATCACACGTTGTGAGGATGGAATCAGGTGGAATTATTTGTGCATGCATACACACACACACAAATACCAAACTTCCAAATTTCTACACGGCAGAGTGATTTTCAACAGATTTTAAAGCACAAGCCTCAAACAACCATTGAAAAATCACTCAATTGATGATGTTGATAGGCCTAAATAATAATCTCCTAAATATATTACCAGTATAAACAGGAACAAAAATGGAAAGTGAAATTATACAATAATGCAAGCAGGATGACCAGATAAATTTCATGAATTTCCTTCTACATTGTAATACAAGAACTGATTAGATAACATGCCCTGCAAGACTGACTTTCTTTTTGGTTTAGCATACTGACACTGTAAACACCTTAACCTTTACTGTGCTGAAGTCTACTTGGCTATTGAATGTCCATCCTTAAATGCAAGATACTGTAATACTACAAGGGATTTCATTTATTGAGGATTGCATTTCATGGGAGTTTCCGTAACCTGACCCATCCGACACTTTTTTCTGACACACTTATGAATTTGGAAACCTTAACAGAATAAACATGTGCTTTATTCTGTGAAGGGTTTCCAAATACATAAGTGTCCGAAAAAAGTGTGTCAGATGGTAGGCCTAAGGTTACGTAAACTCCCAATTTCAATTAACTATTGCTGCTGAATATGTTTTTTACTTAGATTGAATTGCATTTTCACATTTATATTTCAAAATTTTTCATTTGTAAAGTCTGCAGAATTTTGCAACCCTGTTTGGCAATCATTTTGGATTACCTTGTAGTACATTAATTAAGTGTCCTTTTAATCAGGGATTCAAACATGTTTCGGAGTAGTTCATTACAAATCAACAACCATGCATCAATGCGTCTGCGTATTTATCCCGCGAGGAAATCTTTAGCCGCCCGAGCGGGATAAAAATATGTGGACGCATCGGATGCAGAGTTACTGATTTGTGATGAACCACTCTGTAACATGTTTGAATCCCTTTCAACAAATAAAATCTTTATATCGTGTATAGAGGAACATAATTATTTTCACTATAATACTAAAATGTTCCCAGTTAGACAAAAATCTTCCCTTGTAATATATTTTAGCAAAATCTAAAGCAAAACGATAGTTTTGGCATGTTTCTTGCTTTGCAGTTTGCACCTGGTGCCCTTGCGTGTACTCAGAGTTCCAAACATGACGAACAGTGCGTCAACTTAATCATACTGCATAAATGCACTTCCATGAACACTGTGCCGGGCTGTGACACACTAATTTGCATTTCAACTATGGGTTAATAAAAAAAAATAGTACACTTGTTACAACAGTTTACTTGTTGTGTTGAGGATTTGTTGCCCATTATAAGCGATTTGCACAATCCCCATAATGCATCTTGTGAGTTGCACATTTCCATCCGCGAACTTGTACCAGCCTTAAGTCAGCTAAAAACATATGGATAAGAGTGTAATATCAATACTAGAAAACTTACTTTATCTGTGACGTTGCTGTAAGATGGTGGTAATCGTCCGGCAGGTGACAAGTGGGGCACGGTTATGATCGAAAATACCACCTTTTGCCGTAAATTTCAACATCAGTGCCTCAGTTGTTTTTTTTGTTTCTATGATATTCTTCTACATTTCTGTAAGATTAACTTCACATGAAAAGGGACTTTGTATTGTAGTTTTAGGCACTGTCAGGCAATGCAAACGAACAACATAATTTTTTTGGAAACATGAACTCTGGTACAAGTTCCCAGATGGAAATGGGCACCTCACAAGATGCATTATGGGAATTGTGCAAATCGTCTATTATTATTATTATTATTATTATTACACTCCTGTAAAAGGAGATATGGCGAGTTGTTGAAAAACCATTAAACACCATCAGGTAGACGTTTCATATAGAAGTCCCAACGATGCAAACAAGGTATTACAATTGATTCCGTCATGCGCTGTATGATGTTGTGCAGTAGCGCTTGACAGAATAAATGGCAAATACCTCATTTGCATCTTTGGGACTTCTATATGAAATGCCTACCCACGATCATGTTCAAGGTGAACTCAAGCACCATGATGAATTGTCTGATACAAGCATTTTCCTTCCTGGTTTCCCTTTCAATGCGAAAAATGTGAACCATTTTGTTTTCACTTTTTCAGGAAATTGGTAGTAGACTCAACTTCTTGTTCCACACACCAATATCATCACCCCATGGAACAATCTAAAAAAGGCAACATCGCAAGTCTTAACATAATGCCATTACTCTTTGAAACCAAATCTGTATTCCATGCTGTTGGCTTTTCCTTATAATAATTCACCCCACAGGAATTCTGTCACTTTCCGTTTTTTGTTTGTTTTTTTGTCTGTGAAATTAAATTTGCATTTTGTGATCCTAGTACTATTATTTTTGTTTATGATGTACTATCTTAGATAACCTTGATAACATGTTATTTTAAAAACTTGAGTTAATTCTGATATTGTTGTTTGATGTTATGAGCGAATTAGTTGTATTGCACTGTCCACAGGCCACTGTGTTGTAATTTCTGTCGTACCAAAAATATACAAATTTACGGTCTTCTTCTAGAGCAGATGGAATTTGCATGTAAGATTAAGCACACATACTTATACTTGGGCTAACGGTTCAGATGATATAAAAATCTCAATTTCTTTGCGGTAAATCTAGGGGACGAGGCTGCGGATTACGAAATGCCACTTTAAGCAAATGCATGCCCATTTTCAAAGCTACTACATGCAAGAACCAAATTACTGGGAATCTTGAAATGGACCTAAATTTAGGATTTTACCATATCTTTTTAAGAATGATTCTCTTAAAATCTGCACAAGTTTTAGTTGCAGCATAAAAGTAATGCATTTTCTTATTGATACTTAGTGGTGTTATATAGATTAGACACTTAATAGATTACCTATTATTTTGCTACAGAAATGTCCTAAAAGTGAAAAAGGTGATATTTGCTTATATTTCAATATAAAACACAGGCTGAATTTTCTATTTCATCCAATAGGAAATTTCACAATTTTTGTACCAAAGAAACATTTCTCAGCTTTAAAGGTGCAACAAAAGATTTCAAATAACAGGCGTCCAGAAAAAAAAATGAAAATTCTGATTTTGACACTAGCCTGGTATAAAGCTTTCTATAAAAAATATCCCCATCTGTAATGATTAAGCTCTGAACTGTTTTTTTTGGTACAAAAATTGTGAAATTTCTAATTTTGTACAGGAGCAAATACGAAATTCAGCCTATGTTTTCTATTGAAATATAAGCATATACAAATCACCTTTTATTTTCATTTCAAGTTATTTCTGTAACCAAATAAAAGGTAGGGAATCTATTGAGCATCTAATCTATATGAAATCACTACATATCACAGAAAATATGGAGGACTTGAAATCTCTCGTTGCACCTTTAACACCTCCTATGTACACAAAGGCAGCATTTTATAATACCTGCCACATGTTTTGATTGAAATCTCGATCACTTGAGCACAGTAAGTGTTAATCCTTTCACATGGGGATATTTTTGATAAAAAGCTTTATATCAGTGCAAAAATTAGAATGTTTACATTTTTTAGGGAAACCTGTTATGTAAAATCTCTTGTTGCACCTTTAAGACATGATTTGCGATTAATTAAATGATAAATCCTTTGAAACAGCTAAGTATGTACTTCCAAGGGAATTTTACCTTAAAGGGATTAGCAGCGA
>JAMKCH010073051.1:0-80503 GCA_023653785.1 Ophioderma brevispina | reverse complement strand
TAATTTCTACACTCGGGCCTAAAGTTTAAATCCCTTCTAAAAATCTGAATTCCTAAAAGCGTAGTTTTGTCGATATCAATGTTAATTTGGTGTAAAACTATTTTAAAGTCTTATTTTCCGCTCATGTCTCAGTCTGTGATATCTATTCTTATATATCAGTACTTATATATCAATACAGTTATGTGTTTCATATCTCATTTTCGTGCTTTTGACACTCATGTTGCGTGTGTGTGTGCGTGTATGTGTGTGTGTGCGTGTGCGCGTGTGTGTGCCATTTAAAGACCCAAAAAAAAGTAACGCAGCATGTCTAAATACCCCCATAAGTTACAAACCATTAGTCTATGCACAAAAACATAAAATGATATCAATAGTCTGTTTTGTTCTGCAAATTTTGACACCTTTCTTGCTCCATTGTGATCCATATCGCCAACACAATGTCCATTTTACGAAAATGTGTCACATTTTCAAAGCTGCAACTGAAGACATTATTACAAGGTTACAATACATAACCATGCAATAAGTGACACACACTACACGGGAAGAATGCTGTCTTTCACTGAATGGCAATCAATATTGCTATACCTTTTATTGCAACTTTTAAAAAGGGAGAGATTTTCTTATAATGGGTATTGTGTTGGCAATATTGATCGCAATGGGGCAAGAAGGGTATCAAATTTACGGAAGAAAACGAACTATTGATATAATTTTATGTTTTCGTGCAAAGACCAATGGTTTGTAACCTATGGGGGTATTTAGACATGCTGCGTTACTTTTTGGGGGGTCTTTATATGGGTGTGAACGGGTAAATTTTTGATGTTCTATTTTTTTGTTTTAATTCATTAAGTATTTTTGTGTATTCCGAAGGGCAACTTGCCTTTCATTGTATCTCCTCCATCTAAATCTTTGGTGTTTGTGTATTTATTTCAATGATCTCGTGTTTTGACGGAAATAAATTTTCTATGATTCTTATTCTGTAGTCTGATTTTTTATTCCTGTCAGTAAACGCATATTGTCGATGGTACGAATTTATTTGGAGAGGATGTGTTCAGATCAAAACTAAAAAGCCGTATTAACAGCTGAAATGCTCAACTTTGTTCAGAAGACTAAGATGCTTTAAACCCAATTTACACGAACCCTTTTTGTAAAGGCTTCATACCAGATTCAATTGAATAGATTGTCGTACAGCCTGAGACACGCTATCGATTTCTTTAATTGGAGACAATCAAAGAAGGGATAAAGTGTCATGAATATCGAGGCCGTGTGAACCAAGGGGGTGAAGCCCATTCAAAACCAGTCGTCCGTGCTGGGCGCTGACATTTTGAATATTGCACGGAATAATTATTAGTTTGGGTGCTTGTATACACACATAATGTCAATTCGATACAAACAATCCGGAAAAAATATCAGTTGTTGGATGTTGGTGCTATTGGGTGGTTAAATTTTGTCCTACCCATGGCAACACAACGAATGAAATGAGCACGTCAGTCGTCTGATTTAAATAAACCGCCTCGTGAATAATCTTTTTCCACATAAGCGCGCCTGAAGTCACCTAACGAGGTGAGCTCTATCTGAGCACAATGATCCAGGTGCACTTATTACACCTGGCCCCTCTACAATAATCAATTTGTATCACTACCGTTAGGGTATTGCAAAGCACGGCCCCACAGTGATGGGGAAGCGGAGGCCGCAGTGCTTTCTATTGTTGGGATACTCTATGTTTTTTTGTAGGTCGGCAAAACATGCGAGACGATGAATTTCTAAAGATGACGTAACGTTTTGCCTCTCTATCTATATAGAACCTCTTTGGTGTGAACCTCTTATAAGGAGGATTAGGCCACGTACATATTTTAGTTCAGTGCTTAAAGTACGTTTTCTGAAGAGCGATCTTTGGTGCTTGGATGGGCAGGTATGATGATCAAAAGTAAAGATGTACTGTCTTCAGGTTATATGTTTGCCAGTTGTCCAAAGATATCACTTTTGTCCAACCTTCGGTCATTTATAATCTGAACAGGTATACTGTCCTGTAAGTAAGTGTAAGCTGCCCTGTGCAAACCTATTACAACTGACCAATTCTGAATACTTTTAGAATTACTTAAGCAGCTGTTTTGAATGTTCAATTAAAAAAGAGCCGGGATCGATCATTTGCTTATTAGTTTGTAATGAAAAAGGCCTTTGAAATCGTGATCTGTACATCGGCAAGTGAATGGAATCACAAAGCTTAAGCTTTTTTAAATCATGCTAGTTCCATCCATAGACTATGGGCCACCTGGACCCCCCCCTTAGCAGATGTTCATTCACTATGTTTTTCAGTTGATAATCCAGGACCCTTCAGCTATCATATATGCTTGTTTCCATTTAAATTAGTGGTGGTGTGAGCGTTCGAGGCCGTTGCCATGGCAACGCAAGGGAATAAAAACTTGAAATTTCGGAAAATGTCATATCTTTGCAAGTAAAGAACCTCAAACACCATTCAAGTGCCAGATTTGTATTTAGTTGTCAGTTGAGGCAATCAAATCTGGGTCATTTAAGGGTCATGATTAACTGTCTAAATTTTGGCTTTGCCAAGTCAACCGACCCTCTTAAAATGGATTTTTGAGCAAAAACATTTCACATTGTAAATATGACAACTAATAATAATAATAAAATCTAAGTGTTCCAAGAGGTATGCATTTGAGCATCCCAGTTTTATTCGCAATTGTATCTTGGACACCTAAGTCCATTGTTATGGCAAACACGTCAATTACCACCAATGGCAACACCTCTTACAATTGGAAAATTGGGATTATTGTGATGTTTTACATAACGAGAACCAATGTTCCTGTTAGTGATACAGCTGTAGTCCCAAATGCATTGGTCCCTGAGTGAATAAACAAATATTAAAAATTTTAATCTGTTTGAAATATTCTATTATATACTTTATATTACAATAATTACTTCTTTAATCATGCCATATCAAAATCCCCGAGATCTCAAAGCATTTTTATTTCTTTTCAAGTTTGGCCCATTTTTAGAGGCCTCCCGAATGCCGCGTGTACAAATTTAGTAGCATAAACCATAGAAGATGGAGTAACATGTGAACATGTAATTATTCACAAAACAGGATCCGAAAAACGAGATAGCAACACTTTCTTGTTTTTGTGCATTTATTCACCACAGTGAAGCACAAAATTATTATAGTTATTCATGAAAGCAAATTGTTCCAAAAAATCTGACCTTTGACCTGTTTTTAGCCAACTAAGGTGTATCACTTCAATTGAAACCGAAACCCTGGTTTTGGTGTGTATTTTCGCAATATTCTTTTGTTTTGCCTTAATTTAATAGTTGACACAGTCATTCCAAACCTGAGGGAATTCTAACAGTCAGAAAAATAATTGCACTTGTTGTTGCATTAATCCCAACTTAATAACTGGACTGTGTTATACCATTGGGACATTATTACCATTTATCCACCAGAGTTTGTACACACACATTAGTATTCCCTTTTAAATTTTTGCGCTTCAATTACCAATCAATAGAATCTGGTCCAAAGCAAATCTGGCCCTTTAATTTAATGAGTCAATTCTATAGAGGCTGACCTGAAATGACCAAATTCAAAATTCCTTTGAAAGCTATTTAAATGTCCGTTTGCAGTATTTACATGTTAAGAGCACCCTCCTTGCACAGTTTGACAAAAAAAATCATGATATTTGGGGAACAATCGTTTTGACTCACACTTGTAGACTCGACTTTTTCTTTTCTTACCCTGTTTTCAGTTAGCTAGTACCATTAGCTATCACACCTCTTCTTCTGTGCCCATCATTTGATGATATGAGCAGCAGACCAGTTTCCATGGCACACACACGTATTGAGATTTAAAACTTTAGTACAAATCAGACATCGAACACATCACGCTGCTAGTTTGATTGCAATCAAGATTTTGGGTTATTAGGTACGGTATCCAACTGGGCCGTCGTTCCTACAGAGGTATGAGGGTCAACGCATCATGTACTAGACACACCCCTTATGGGATCAATAATGATAGCAATGGTTTACTGAGATATAAAATCAGAGTAAATTAAACATCTTTTTACGCCACCAGTTGTACAATTACTTTTTAGATACAGTTACTGACAAGCACCAAAAGCCCCAACCCTAAATTTTTTCTAAAGACGCACGCCGGAGCGGGAATCAAACCTACGACTTTCCGATCACTTATGCGTAGGCCCTCTCCACAAGGCTACCAGAACCTCAAAGCTGGCACTACAGCACAGAGAACATTCAAGGACTGAATGGCATTGCCATCCTGAAATGGATATATATATTTGAGGAATATATAAATTAGTATATCTTCGACACGACACACAAAATTCAATCGCAGGAGTGTTCTCGTCGGGGACTCCGCCTGAGTTCACATTCACCGACCTCGCCCCATACCAGCAGAGGCCCGTCAGACCCCCTTCCCACCTACTCCTCGGATGAAGGCTATAATTTCAAATTTCATCGTTTTCCTCGTTAGTTGCCAAGGGCCTAGTAATAACGACTGCCATTTCCGGTAAAAGAATGGTTTCTTTCTATTTTATTCCTCACTGCAAAAAAGTCAGGGGAATGGAGACGCTATCCCCAAACCTCTGAACAGATACAAGTGGCCTCCACAGCATTTCCATATGGAAAATTGCCCGCTCGTGAATGTTTTTCATAAAGCGTTGGAGGAGCGCTACACTGTAATTAAAAAGATGCTACTTCATCTCCTTAATCCTCTAACGATGGCTGCATTTCACTGTGGTGGTATGTGTGTGTGTGGTTGGGGGGGAGTTTGAGGCGCCTCCTTTTGTTCTCGTCAACTCTCAATGGCTCCCGAATCTTTCATTCACCAAGTTTGGTCAAGTAATGCTGAATGCTTGAGAAGGGGAATGGACAATCGTCATCGACGATGGACAATCGTCCATCTGACCTTTGGGCTTCTTTCCGGCGTAGTGTCGGCGCCGACTACTTTGTGTAAGGCGAAGGTGTTCTGGTCTCTGAGAAATATGTGGTGTCAGAGTTCCTTTTTGGCTGCTTAGGTGGTTCCGAGATTGGGACAGGGACATCCGGTTGCTCGCCTCCCATGTTCTAGGATGGGAAATTGCTGCTGAACGCTCGTGCTCCTGGGAAGGTCCGCCAATCCACACCCCGCAGAAAGAAGTCAGAGGGTGGAGTGCCATCGGTGTCACTCTTGTTCTAAAGACAAGACCCACCTCTGCATTGAGGACGTGGGGTCTCCATTCTTCAAGCAGGCTGTTTTGCGAAGAATCAGATTCTTTTTACACCCCCACCTCAAACCGGCTGCATCTCACAAGAGTTGTCTGCCCGCTCAGAGAACCGTTGGTTTTCAGGACACCTTTATATTAGGGCCCTTGAGCGGTAGGTCTTCGTACCTCTCATGAACTCTTTATCTCTGCTGCACCACATGGGCCCTGGCCGCAAGGGACACAGTGAGCCGCTTGATTTCCTCAGTCATCCGTATGCGCACGACAACTCCGCATATCGGTTGACTGGTTCCTTGGTAAAGAGCACATGATATTCAAGCTTAAGCTTCCTCCTGGGCATTCTATAACGGGACTCCATCCCCGAACATGGCGGACAATTTCCGTTGGAAAGTTCTGCTACCACCTTCCAAGCCTAGTATCAGCTAGAACAGGAGCATTAGGCTAGTACAAGATGGAGCATTACGGAGTGGCGTTGGCATTTGCTACCTTCTACAACCCCACTCCGTCACCGTTTGAGCCAGTGGTATTATATGCTGTAAAAATAAGGTCCATGGTAGTAAGCTATTGCTAATACTAGTGTACCGGTGTCTCAGAAAGACTTACACCCTAACTATTGGGTGACCAGAACTTCAAACGTGAGTCTCCATTTGATAAATTTAAAAAGATCTTAGCACAATGATTTTTTCAATAATTTTACATGTAAACAGCACTCGATTCGGTTCAGTAGTGTTGAGGACTAAGGCGTACGTAACATATTCAATTGACCTTCCTCCTTCCGAGTTTTGTAATAAGTGATTCAAGACAGAACAGGCGAGAATAATCAATACTTCTTTTCATTTTCGTTCTCCTTTTATTTCTTCAAAACAAAAATAGAGATGATAAATTAATCTTGTCAAAACCATTTCAACCCATATATTGGCACATACATTACAAAAGAAATGTATACTTTTCTTTTTCACTTAAACATTGAGATAATGAAGAATTCATGACATCTTCGATCTTTTGACAAAATAATGTTCATACCATGAGCTGTCGCCAATCCAGGGCAATTCTATTTTTCCTTTATTTTAAATTGCATATCATCAGCAGCTTTTTAGAATAGTTTGCTTTGAATTAATATTGAAAACGAAGTAACGTTTGATGATTCAACTAGGTTGTGTATTATAAAATGTAAGACGGTTTTCAACCACCAAATGTTCCAACTTTTCTTTTGCTAAGATGATTCAGAACGTGTAGATTTCCCTTTTTGATAAATGCTTTCAAGATTTGTATATCCCGCATGCCAACAAATGCACAGTAAAAAAATTAAATGGTAAAAAGTCCGTCGACCAAATCACTCTTCAAGTTCATAAAGCAATACAATCTTAATACTCCTGACAGTAACTTCGATATAACCGAGTGGCCTATATATTAAACGCGGGAATTTGTGAATTTGCACTCAAATCATGCCTTTTATTATTTAAATGTAGTAATCACCTCTTATTGGACTAAGATGTCTAATTTGAATAACACTCGTGTGAAAATTTACTTTTCAATTATCCACCTGTTAATGTTGATATTAAACCTTCTCATTCCATTCTTTGGTACGTGCCACCCCCTAGTTCAACTAAACCTATTATTCACATTTCTACACATTTTATTGGTGTTGTTTTCTAATAATATGATATTCTTGTTATTTACCATGTTTGGTTTTCTTGTTGGATTAGTTTTTCTTAATTGAGTGGCCTAGTGTAAGAACGGCCCATGCACTTTTTGAAAACAAAAAGATGTTCAGGGCTGAATTGTTCTAACTGCCCTCATTACCACACCCACAGACGTTACAAAGTTCTAACACATTTTGCTTAATTCCAAGTTATACTATTAAAGAAACTTAAGGAAATGAGCGATACCTATCCTAGTGAAAACCAGTTTCAAAGTCTCACTTTCTCAAATGGCAAAACTGCCATGGCCGTTCTTATACTAGGCCACTCAATTGTCACGGTATGATTATTACTACTATAATAAAACAACAAAATGGCATTGATCTCACAAATATTAAACAAGGCCGGTTCTTTGGGGAATGAAAGAAGACATCTTGAAACAGATAACACAGGAATCATCGCTAGTTAACATCAAATCTGCATTATTGTGACCAAACTTGGAAGGAATGTCCATGACATTTTTTACATAAATCACTGTCTTCAAAATAATGAACCGAATCGAGTGATGTTACAATCAAAATGTTAAAAATAATTGTGGTTTAAGAGTCTTTCTAAATTTCTCAATGTGATACTTACTTTTGAAGTTATGGTGGCCTATATTATGTGTAATAATCTTTCTGAGCACCCTGTATTCCTTCCCTTCTCAGGATGAGAGGGGATACAACCTATGGTAGGATACCTTCCTTCGATGACCGTACGACCTCTTGAATTTGTTTTCCACCCCTCAACAAGGTTGTTTGGAAAGTGTCTGTGATTTTGTGAGCGAAACATTCTCTGGGGTAAGGTCGAATCACTGCGGCGCCGCGTGATTTTCCCGTCCATTCGGTCCTGACTATTTAGGGAGTTGTCTTTAACAGTGGTAACGATGTGGTTTCTGGTGCACAATAGACATTTGTGCAGATTTGCATATCCACAATTGCCAAAGCCCTACAATAGTCACGGATGGTTTCTAGGAGTTTCTTCTTTTTGCGTATGAGGGCAGCAGCTAAATGTCGTCGCCCGCATCAATACTGTTCGTATTTCACATTTTTTTTGAGGTTTGTGCGATTCCCGCCTACTACTTATTCTCGAGTTCTGCATCCCAAAGTTTCAAAATGAAAATGTGAATTGTGTAATTAAATAGTTATATTACAGATTTTGTCATTTCCTTCCTCAAAATCACATATCCGTATTTTCACAGAGCGGTCTTATTTTAAAATCTCCATTTCCTTTACAGCTGTTGATATAGCGTCGTATTTTTGTGCCGATCCCATTAAAAGATTCACATCCAGACCTATTTTGACTATTTCCATCGTTATTTCGTAAACAGCTTTCACTTGAGCACGTGATCTATTTTCGTACCTTGAAAAACAAAGGTGTAATATATTCGTCGTATTTTGCAATATACATTATTTGTGATTTCACATACAAATTTATAACTTTGTAGCCAATTACGATAATATAATTGCAGTATAATTGTTATTTAATGGTTTATATTGACCTTAAAATGTTTCTTTCTTCAAAACAGTATATGTGAGTTTTATTTTATATCTTCGTTTTACCGTATAGAAAAAAAAAAAAGCTGAATGTCTCGGTAGAATTTTGAATTGCGATTTTCTCGGAAACCGTGTATTTTGTAAAATACGACCGTATGTGATGTTGGGCGACGATGTGTTGTAAGCGTTGGAGCCAACTCCCTGTTGATTGGTTGGGGTTTGAGAAATCTGTGTCGCACGGTGTACGAAAGGTTAGGGCACTCCTTGATAAATGTGATCCGCAGTCTATGTTGGAGAACCACATTGGCAGCTGGCGATGGCCGCAGTCCCATCGGTGCATATTGCTATTGAAGCGACCGACGGTGGTTCTAGGAGGTGATAAATTGGATTACCAATGGACAGAACGTGAAATGCTTCCAGATGAACTGGTCGGTTTGGCATTGGAGCTGGATCATCTTCTTATTGCGTATGAGGCAGCAGATAAATGAGTTTAAGTTGGTGGAGTCAGCTCACTGTTGATTGGTTGGGGTCTATATCAACCAGTGGACGAAAGGTAGGGCACTCATTGAGAATGTCATCCGTAGTCTGTGATAGAGAGCCACATTGGCAGGCTGGAGATGGTCGCAGCCCCCATCGGTATATTGCTGTTGAAACGACCGACTCCTGTGCGAATCCTGTTCAAGGTGACTTATTCCTTACGTGGAAGTTTGCTTCCAGTTTGTTTAGGTTTTCGTTTTTCAGGTCTTCTGATAGCTGGGGACCCAAACTAACAGAAAAACCTAATGGATGAAAATCCCTAAAGGGAAAGGTCTAGGTCTCATAAATGAGATATTATAAATATCTCATAATAGCCTCAGATTGTTTTAAGTCTTTTTTTTCAAATTCCCAATTTTTGTATCATGGTGTTGTCATGACAACCATCCTAATTAGCCATGGACATGACCTTGAGTACTTTAGATCTTAAGTGCAATCAACTGGGCAGATATAAATCCATATACTTAAATTGTGTTATTGTGTTGTTTAATTAAAAAACATTAAATTTTCCCATCAAAAAGATCATTTTCGAGACTGTGTTACCATGGTAACGACCGTAAATTGACATTTCTATGACCTCAAATAACCACAATCTTCCTTGCAAGCAAATGGGAAGCTTGAAATACATAAAAATTGTCACATAGAGCATGTTTTTATGTTGTGTAGTTGGTAAGATATGAAATTTTCTAAATTCACATTTTCATTACTGCGTTGCCATGGCAACGGCTCCGGCACCCATACCCACCACCAATTTCAAGCAAACAAGCAGATTCTGATAGCTGAGGGTCCAAGCTAACACAAAAACTCGATGAATGACAATCTATAAGGGGAGGGAGGGTTTCGCTTTTAAAAAATATTAAATTTTCCCCTCAAAAAGCTCATCTTTGAGACCGTGTTACCATGGTAACGACCATAAATCGACATTCTATGACCTCAAATAACCTTTATTTTGCTTGCAATCAAATGGGAAGCTTGAAATACATAGAAATTGACACCTTGAGCATATTTTTATGTTGTTAGATACAAAGATACGACATTTTCTAAATTCTCATTTTTCGTTACTGCGTTGCCATGGCAACGACTCTGGCGCGCACACCCACCACCAATTTAATGGCAAACAAGCAGATTCTGATAGCTGAGGACCCAAGCTAACAGAAAAACATGATGAATGAAATCTCTAAGGGGGAGGGTTTCGGTTTTGGGCCCATAGCCTACCATCATTGCAGAGGCCACATTTATTTTTTATTACACAGTCGAGGAACTCGACTGAGTTTTTCTTTTGTACGGTTTCTTGCACAGTCGAGGGGCTCGACTGTGCTTTGTTTCTGTAGGGTTTCTCTTTCTTTGCACGGTCGAGGGGCTCGACTGTGCTTTGTGTCTGTAAGGTTTCTTTCTTAAGTTAGAGAGCGTTTCGCCTAACTTATTGTTTTCCTTGCTGTTTCTTCTTTCTTTCTTTCTTTTCTTCTTCTTTCTCAACCACTACTCTCCTCCTTATCGGCTTGACCTCTAATGACGCAAACTCCGCCTCAGAGTAATGACCTGGCCACAACCTATATGCAGTGTGCTTTGTTTGGGGTCGAGGTCACTAGGGGTCACAGGGGTCCAACTGCTAACTACGGTTTAACGCCTTAACCGCTGATAACCAAATGCCCACAGAGTATGGTTAGACGTCAGCCAAAGCGCTACATGTGATTGATTTTGTTGATATCAAATGTTGCATAAGTGCCGCAAAAAACTAACCCAAGTTTTCATAACCTTGGGCTAATTTCATTGGCATTACCCTAGTATATAAGTACAGGGCACTAAACAGTGTACAGCAGCACTGTATGCATATAACCTGAACTACCCTTTACGCACTGTAGTGCAAGTCCAGATCGGGTAAGTTTTCTGCTAATTTTAGTTTACGCTCCTAACCGTGTGTTTTTTAGCCACTTTAGGCTTTTTGTTTTTTTTGGTACAATTCCCGGATGGAATGGGGCACCGAACGAAATGCATTTCGGGGATCGCATAACAGTCTGATTCAGCTGAAATTTGACTGAAAATGATTGACACATGTTGGAAGATATTTTCGAGGTCAAAGGTCCCTCAGTGGGCAAGGTCAAATTTTCAAAAATGCTCAGATTGAGCTAAATTTGACTGAAATGGATCATTATGACATTCTAACATGTTGAAAATATTTTAAAAAGGTAGCGGTCAACGGTCAGAGAGTCAAAGGTCAAATATTTCAAACTGCTCCAATTAAGCTGAACTTTAACTGAATGATATCCTGAGGACATTCTAAAATTTTCCAAAATAATTTGAGGTCAAAGGTCTTAAGAGGTCAATGGTCAAATTTTCAAATGCTCAATTGAGCTGAAAATTGACTGAAATTAATCCTATGAACACTCTAAATATGTCGAAAATATTTTCGCGGTCAAGGTCATAAGAGGTCAAGTTCAAATTTTCAAAATGCTCCCCGTTTCGATTGAAGCTGACATTTGAATGAATCCTTATTACATCTAAATGTTTCTAAAATAATTTTAGAGATTAAAGGTCATTTAGGATCAAAGGTCACTAGCCCACCACTACCCCACCACCCTCGACTGTGCTTAGACTGTCCCATCTCTAGTTGCACAGTCTGTGCTTTGTTTTCCGTAAGTTTTTTCTTTCTTTCTTTCTGTCTGTCAACTTCCGGTCAAACTTCAATTTGCTCGTTCTGCCACATACTTTCATCATGTTGACTGACTTGACACAACCATCAATGACCACTTCCCGCATATGTGACCCTACTTGTTTGGGGTCAAAGGTCAACGTAAAGGGTCACAGGAGCCAAAAACGTTGATTTCACCAAATACTGCTCCTCCTACAGATTATGTTGCTGGTACGTGACCGATGGATATGAATCAGCTCGGGACCCTTCATAAAAGTTATGCCAGCATGACCGATCAAATGTCCATTAAAGGGGCTTTCCGGCCTGAGTTTAAAATACTTCAAAAAATCATATCTACATATGCAGGTGGTAGATTGATGCTACCGCACAGTTGCATGTTATAAATTCCATATATGTCCATGGAGGTCATCCAGGGGTCAAAGGTCAATTTTCAAATGCTCCGATTGAGCGAAATTTTACTGATGATCCTTAGGCCATTCTAAACATGTTGAAAATATTTTTCGAGGTCAAAGGTCACTAGGTCAAAGGTCAATTTTCAAACTGTTCCGAATAAGCTGAAATTTGACTGACATGATCTGATGACATTCTAAACAGTTGACAATATTTTTCGAGGTCAAAGGTCATTAGAGGTCAAAGGTCACGTAGGGTCACAGGGGTCCAACTGCTAACTACGGTTTAACGCCTTAACCGCTGATGACCAAATCCACACAGAGTAATGGTTACGATCGAGGCAAGCGCTACATGGGATGGGATTTGTTTGATATCAAATGTGCATAAGGGCCGCAAAAAACTAACCCAAGTTTTCATAACCTTGGGCTAATTTCATTGGCATTACCTAGTATAATAGACATGGCACTTAACAGTGTACACAGCACTGTATGCCTATAACCCTGAACTTTTGGACCCAGGTCTCGAGTGATATCTGACACTTCTTTACTGGGAAGTGAACTGATCGCCAGGGTCCTTCTGTGTCGCCATATGTTCATGCAATTTGTGTATAATAACTGTACACTTGTTGGTTGATGGCCAGCCGTCGCTGGGAACCTGCTGGGTATGTTTAATTTTTTGTGCTTTTTCTAATCCTAGCTATATGACATATTATTTACAAATAAGATTATATCACCAATACAGTGTAATTGTTAAAACCACACTTGAAATTGCATTAGTCAAGTGTTTACAGCTATTGAAGTGGATGATGTTTATATTAATATTCGCTTTGGCTTTTACAAACGATTATTTTTGGCGGCTTATTTGATCGACCACTCTGACAATGGCGATAAAATGATACCTAAAGCTATACTATTTTTGTTATATATTTTATAGTTCTGTAACTCTATGTGTTTGAATCATGTTCATGGTCTGGAAGTATATGGTAGGGAACATGAGTGCGACAAATTATCTTTCAAAACATCATATCTAACAACTATCAAGGTGTTAGATTGATGCTACCCTGCACAGTGCATTTTATAAATTCCATATAGGTCCAATGGAGGTCATCCAGGGTCAAGGTCAAATTTTTCATAAATGCTCCGCTTGAGCTGAAATTTTACTGAAATGATCTTATGGCATTCTAAACATTGTTGAAAATATTTTCCGAGGTCAAAGGTCAATAGGTCAAGTCAAATTTCAAACGCTCCGTTAACTTAAATGTACTGACATGATCTTGGATGACCATTTCTACACATTTTGACAATATTTTCGAGGTCAATCTTAAGAGGTCAAGGTCAAATTTTCAAAATGGTCCAATTGAGCCGAAATTTTACTGAAATGAGTCCTTAGGACATTTAACATGTTTGAAAAATAATTTTTCGAGGTCAAAGGTGAATAGGTCAAAGGTCAAATTTTGGAAACTGCTCCGTTAGCTGAAATTTACTGCAATGATCCTGATGAATATTACCTAAAACATGTTGAAAATCTGTTGAGGTCAAAGGTCCTTGAGTCAAAGGTCCATTAGAGGTCCAAGGTCAAATTTTTCAAATTTCTTCTATTTGCAAAAACCTGAAACATTTGAAAGTATCCTTATATATTAAATGTCTAAAATATTTTCGGATCAATGTCCTACCTCGACTGTGCTCAGATACTGTCTCCAATCTATTTCTTCTTTCTCTGTCATCATGCTAATATCTCAGACATGCACAGTGCACATATTGAACCAAAACCGTGACGGACAATACAAAAACACACAAACTTTTTGACTGACGCAGATGGGGTCAAAGGCACGATAGGTTCAACAGGTACTAACACTTTAACCATGCAAAAATCTAGAATTAAGCTCAAATCCATACTAATCTCAAACTATCCTGTCATCTTCTTTGAGGAACTTGATCAACACTACCAAAAAGTCAATTACGACTTGGTTATACATGTATGACGCATAATTTAGGGGTTACAGGTCCAAATACATCAAATTACGTTAGCATTTCAAATCACTACTCCTTCTACAGATTAATAGTATGATCCCATGACTCCTTTGTGTGGGTGTATTTTGACAATCCCCTACTAAAGTTACTTAATTCAGATCTGTTCCTGCAGATCTCGTTTCTTTCTTTCATGAAGATCATCAGTGAGGTGAGTAGAGTAAAATGTAATCAAGGACGTCTGATGTCACAGGATGTTAATGTCAGCGTACAATGGATAAGGGTTAACGTAATTATTTTTTGTGGTGTGCCTTTTTCAGCCAAAATTCTATTGATATTTTCCTTGGTAATAGCCTCCTCTCCTGCTAATGGAACGGTGGTCAACAGGTTGGAAGATTGGTTTTGGGAAAATACACTTTAGATATCATGATGACCAAGCTCAAAGACTTAAAACTTATTTAGAAAGACTTACCCCGCTTTAAAATTGTATCAGGAAACAAATTATTTTTATTTATAGCCTTACATCAACAAATACTCTAACCCTAAGGCCAAAAATAAAAAATATTTTGTAACTTGTATAACTTTGAAGAGGGGTACATATGGAACTCTTGCCCATTAGTTCTGGAACAAGGCCAATAAATGTAAACCAGCGTAAACGAGGCTTAAACATATCACATTTTCTAATATTCCTTAGTGACGAAAAATACTGAAGGAAAATGCATGCAAGCACGTCGTTGATATAGAGAAATCATACTGAAACAACAACAACAATATGTAATATTGAAATTCCTGATGTGGTTGTAAAAATGGCGGAGGATTCTGATAGTGGAGATTCCTCCTCTTCCAGCAATAAGACGACGACTTGAAATTTTGGCGAGTAATAATTACTTATTCGTATCATTTTCTTAGTTTGTTCAAGTTTGATATTTGGAATTTATTCAGTGCATTTGCCTTGCATTATTTTCTTCGTGAGGAAAGGAACATTTTTTAATTATGGCCTTAATCTGATCCGACATCGTCACATTAGAAGGAAAGACTTCCATATGTTCCCACCTCGTATATATTTACACGATAAAAAATTTATTTTAATTTTGGCCATGTTTCATCAAAAACGGAATAAACAGCTAAAATAATTAAATTTTATGTTGCATGTAAATATATGAGGGGGGTACATATGGAAGTCTTGCCCATTAGAATTTCTATTAAAGTAGAGGGTAAAGCATACACCCTCTCAGAACGAATGGAATCGTCCACACGCCCCAAAAACTTTAATAAACTGACAGGAATAAAAACAATCCTACTATAAGGCATAAAAAATTGTTTGTATGGCGTAACCCGACCGACCCTAAAAAAACCTGCCGACTCAAAAGTTTTTATGCAATTAGCACAAAATAAAAAAGTATTCTGCCGACCGACCCATTATTTTCATCCACAATTAAAAAAAAATATTTTTTATCAACACAAAGACGAAAAAATAACAAAACAAGACAACAAAGCAACTACAACAAGTAAAATAAAAAATCTTTGCTATGTCATTGAAAAAAGCTTTAAATAGTAGCATCTTGTATTCATTTTAGAGTAAAACATTGAGAAGATCTAAAAAAAAATTAAAAAAAAAAAAAATCTGACCGACCGACCCTGATATTTTTTCTCCGTTACGCCAAACAAAAATATTTTTTATGCCTAATTAGAGTTGGTTTTTGCCAAATAAATTTCTTCCTCATGATTTTTCTTGGTTATACTAAAAGCAATGACAATTAAATGTGACTCAAAAGAAAAAGAGACAAAGAGAGAATGGCAGAGAGACGGACTGCGACAGAGACAGGCGTACTTGGCCGTTTTATATCCAAGGGCTAAAGTTCTGATATGGGCGGTACGCGGTACATGTCGTTTTACTATGACATTTTACCTCGGGTAAAGTCTTGATTTTTGTTTTTCTTTAAACTTATATAAGAAACATTTAAATTGCCATGCTAATCATAACTGAACATTCGCAAATATGATATTATACAAATGATATTCTGCCGCTACTGGCGTATAATTTGCATCAGTTTAGATCAATCTAAGATATATATTTCAGAGACAATCGCCCCTTTCCCCTCTTTCCCAGATTTCGATGTACTTATGGTAAACACAAATTAATGATGATTTTAAGTGAGGAGTTTACACTGATTATTCTTTATTCCCTCCGAATTATTATACTATGGAATTGCTGCCGGGTATTGCTGCGTAAATTTGAGAGGTGAAAGGCATCAATCCATTAATATAAGGCCCGCAGCATGGGCGCTGATGCATTCTGGCACGGATCAAAGACTTTCAAAGTTGGATATCGGAAGGGATTTGGCACTTGTTTCTTGCCTCCCATAAAGGCTTTTTTTTTTAAAGACAACATATTAAACACACCTTATTATGAGACACCACTGCGACATTACAGGCTCTATCGTCACCATGTTTTAGCACAAAGTTTCAAATATTTCAACACGTGACACAAAGAATGTGGCCAGTATACGTTCGTATGTCAGCTTTCAAAGCTATACTTGCGATTTTTATCTGTTGGATAGTCCAAGGTAATTTATATTACCCTAATTTCAACCACTTGTTTCATTTCCACGCGATTGTTCTTACTCGGTTATATGGATGTTATAATTTGGTAATTTGTGGCCAACGATGCATTGAAGCTACAAACATACAATGCATAATTAAATGATCTGCTGTATCGCTTATACATAACTGCAAAATCCCATTTCAGCCAAAACATTCTTTGCTATGTTGTTTAATGCATTACATTTATTTAGGCCAACACTTACTGAACACCTGGTTAACACTTGATGTGCTAAATTATTAACATACATGTTTCAACTCTACTTATCTTAAAGTGTTAATTATTTTGAACACAAAACACTTGCGCGTTTTACGTAGTTACGCACTTGTGCGTATCAAGAAACAAGGCAGACTCAGACATTTCGAAATATAATTTATGTATTAATTAAAATTACTTCAACTTAACTTAAAGATCGTCGCCCAAACTGCTCAATTCCAACGTTTCTGATGAATCGGATTTTACGTCAGTACCTTTAATGTGTTTACGATACATCATACACTTTGTATAATAAAAATATCGAGTCGGCCTTTAATCACTAAGACCTGTATTCCAAAAAAAGATGTTTAACGATTGTTTAACTAAACAATTGTTTAGTCTTTGAGTAGTGAGGTGGATAAGTAAGAATTCATTAAAATTATGGAAAAGGTATTTTCTTCAAAGTAATATAGATATGTTAGTTTGTTGGTACAGAATATGAAAAATTAATTTGATGCTTTTACCGTAGTTCCAAACTTATCTCCTATAGCTTACTATTTCAGAGATAAACGTTCGTTTAACTAAACAGTTGTTTTAAAAACTCCTTTTTGGAAGTACTGGCCTGACTGTTACAAATCAAAACCGCTGTTTATATATCCCAATCTGTTAAAATAAGTCCACCTTTATAAACTAGTTTCCCCCTTGAAATGGGCTAATTATAGTACATTTACAAGAAAAGTGAAACTTAATGGAATGTTCGAAACAACATATTTTTACAAATTTAAATGGGAATCCACATGATGTTGCCAGTGTTACTTATTACTGTCTTATTTTGTTTCTAGTATATATATTTGCTGCATTGAAAAATCTTGTTCGTATCGTCAGCGATTCATAGCCTACGGCATGAAAATAAGCTAAAATATTAAGAATTCTCCTGCATCGCGAAAGTTGCTAGTTGTTCCAGCAATATGATAATTACTCAGCCACCACTTGATTGATTCTTTTAAATTGGTAACCATTCTGGTAGCTATTTAAACCAACGATATGTTGCTCTTCATCAAATTATAATCCAAATGGATCAAAATAAGAGAACCGAAGATCTTAGATACTCGTATATTCATCAATGACATTTTTTGTAAGCATTGCGCTGTCAACACCGTTGTTAGATTCTACTCGACAAGACCGTTGACTCATCTGTGACTTAGCCCTAATATTCCCAACTCAAATCACACAGACGGGCGAACGACGGGTCGGGAAGTCCGTCCTATAGCCATTGATCATGCCAGATAAATTGCTTACCAAATGCCCTGCCAAAGCTCAATTGTCATTGCCACTCCTGTCAGCTGTCGTAGCGAACGTGTTTGAAACAGGTTGACAATCCGCTGAGGTGGATACGTGCATCAAATGCGTAATGGTTTCAATAGTCAGAGTCCTGGTCATCGCAATTCAAAACGTGTCCATAGTCATAATAATATGCAGGGATTACGCACACAATGCAAGTGCATGACGTGCTCCAAAAAATGACCGTCGCTTCCAATATCGTACGATTCCTTCCAGACATTTTTAGATTGTGATATTTACCCCTAAATTAAATTTATGAAACTACAGGTACACAATTTGATTGCAACATTGCTCATAAAGCTGGAATAATAATAAGGGGTTTCCCAAAAAATAAATTCTTTTCAAAGAACACTTTTCAGGCATCAACCCCACACTCCTTTTTCCAAAAATGATTGCGTCAGAAAAGTGGCACTTTACCGTATCAAAGGTCTAATGTAAGAAATTATCAATTTACAACAACGATTTTCATTTCCTTTCTTTATCATTTCGGTCTGAGTAGCATAAACCCTGAACGCTAGGCAAACAAATAATCAAGGAGAACAAAATGCATACAACAAACAATAATGAGATGAGATTTGTGTAAGAAACACCATTCTAATGTGAATCAGATCAACACTATAAAGAGAACGCTACACTGGCTCAACATGGTGGAATTATCCAGCATGGAACCACCACTCATCAACGGAACATCAGCAAATTGGTAAACACATGTGTAAAACTATAATGATGTCATCATGCAGATGAGGAAACATTGAATATGGAGTCTCACCATGGATGAAAAAACAATTAAGCTTAGTTTTGATTTGAAACAGGTATAACCGTTCCTTGCTTTCAATAAAAAAAACAGTATTCAAAGAAATTACTCTTTGATATTGAGGAATGTAAAGGATTCCATCTCGTAGTTTTGTTTGTTTTCCTGCATTGTCTTGTTTATTTACTATGTTTACATAGTAACAAATACCTTACAAACACCTTTGTTACACTGTTTTAAGCTTATTTCTTCACACCGCAGTGATATGGACATGACATCGTTTTGTTAGTAAAATTGATATTTCTTGACTTTAGACCTTGAATACGGGTAAGTTCCACTTTTTTCTGCGACATCATTTTTGAAAAAAGAGTATGTGTTGATGCCAGAGGCGTTTTTTGAAAAGCACACGACTTTTGTGCAGAGCCTAATGTTTCCTCTCATCATAATTTTTTAAAATTTTCCAATCATGCATTCTAATTGAAAGTATGCAAGAAATGTCATTGGATTTTAGGGGGAACTTATTTTTAGGACCGTTGTATTTTTACCACTTTGTTATGGAATGATTCTGCAAATGTGAGTTATTAATGATAACTAGGGTGCATATCGCCACACTTTAATTGAGCAGACTCCTTCCGACATATCACAATTGAACTGCAGATTTAAAGATTTTGTTTACAATTTTTTCATCATCAGTCATTTTACAGATAAACATTTTTGTTTTATTTCATGCCTCGAAAGTGTATAGTAACTGTTTTAAAATGTCAATCAGTCACTAATTTCGAGTAATGGCCACCCTTGGCATGCATCAGTGTGGTCCAAGACTCGGAAACTGTCCGACAAGGTTCTTAATGATGGCCAATGTGATAGTGTCCCACTCACCGGTTAAGCCTGAGCTAACTCCTGTCGAATTGGGGAGATTGTCCCTGTCATTGATGGTTTGACCTACGGCATCCCAGTCATACTCGATAGGGTTCATATTGCGCACCTCCTTGCCTCAAAAATTGTCTCACTACAAGCGGTCCCTGTGCGGCGTTGCGGATCGTCTTGCAGTCGAAAATTCTTTGGCTAAACCCTTCTTGCACGTGGAAGTCAGTGATTTTTCCAGATTGTCCAGGTAAACGACGGCGTTCATGTTTTCACAGTCTGGCACTCCATTGACGTTTGCCTCCAAAATCTGGCCATCACTGTGCCGCCACTACATTGAGACGATTCTGAATACAGTCATCTCGTAGGTTCTCACCACGTAACACAACCAACCTACTGTATTCCATGGGAATCTTCTCAGTGCTGAAGATAACGTTTGTCCAGCAGTCCCCTCGACGAAACTAATATTCCACAATATATCAGTCCAAGATATAATCACCACGATTTCTATCTGTCAATTTTGGAATCCTATATTCCCAGCACTTTTGGCTTCAAAGAGACAGTAGAATAATTAATGCTTCGCTCACGAGGATTAAAATACAATAACTCCTGGCACTATGTCCTGTACAGGTCTGCCACTCATTGCGATCAAACTACTATACTATACTGTATAGGCTCTGTTACTACTGTCTGGTCCGGTCTCTCCAGTGAGAAGTATTTTTAAATACTACTCACAGCTAGATTCCCTATCCTAATATAATCATTTACAGCAATCACATGCATAACCAAAACCTTGCACTCGCTGACCAATGGGGTCTCACATAAATGACATCATCTGCTTGGTACCATCTACATAAATAAAATCATGGGAAACCCCCAATTTTGCAATCTGTTGATCCAAAGCATAAACAGTTGACTCATTTTCTAAATTAACCATTTGGGAATCCCGTCATTTCTTGCATATCTGAAATGTAATTAAAGGTTGCATGATCATTTTGCACAAACGACACTAGGTGAATTTCCCTTCTCTTTTTAAACAAAGTACTTTTCCTGTGTGAAATCTTTTCTCAAGTAATGAGAATAAAATAATATTGTTAATCACAAAATGGAGGCTAATATAACATTAATTCAAAAGTGGATCACTTCACCAGGGCAGTGGAGACTCATTATGTAATCATTCACCTACTCTAATATGATTACGAAGGCGTTCAATGTAATACTTTTTAAGATTGGGTCTGAACAAAAGTAACCAACTTAAATATGAGCAACAGTGTATTTTTATTCGCCCATAAAATGTATCATAGCAAGGCGCTATATTTTGTCTCTCATAGACGGTGCGAAGTGCAAATGTTAATGTGTTTTACAATCATTAATGTTCTAACGAATCAAAGAATAAGAGAGAAAGCGTAACCCACAAAACATGCATGACGTGACCAGCGGGGGGGGCGCCCCCTGCTCAGAACCCCTGTCCCAGAAGTGCCCCCCTCAAGCCCCCCCCCTCCCAAATTAAACTGACCGTTTGGTACAGTGTCTATGGAGAAGGACCCAAATCGCCCCCTCAGAAAACGTTTTGGCACCCCTTCTGCCCCCCCCCCCCCATTTGCAAAGGTCTGGGTTACGCCAGAGAAAACATATGATTAGGCCCATTGGAGTCTTTGGCTTCCAATGTTTAAAAAAAAAAAAACAAGGCATGGCGTTTATAAAAAAATCACCCTGATTGTGTCCCGCCATTTTGATGGGATTTCATCTGAAAAGCTTAGTTCATTAGCTTTATTGCTGCACAGATCTTTCAACGGTTAGGTATAGACCGAGCTAACAGTTTGATCAAGTATAGGTTTTGCTCTGTCCACGGATTCACGTTAAAATGAACGCGTTCAGCGAAGGAAATCAGTTTCAAAGAAGAAATTCACGGCTTTACAAAGCCATTCCATTTACTCCATGGGATCAAAGAGAGAAAGATGCTTGCCTTGAGGACATTGGTTACGCATTCGCGAAGTACCTGATTTTCTGCGTCGGAGGGGGGAAGGGGGGGGGGGGGAGTTACTACTGTCTAATTATACCTTTCCATACTGTGGGGTATGTCAAGTACGAAAGTTGCACATTTGATTGAATGAATAAAATATCATCACAAATTTCTTTTCCTAATATCAGTGACCAGTAGACTACATCATGCTGCATTGACTCGAGCAAATAATAGCACTGTTGATATCCAGTAAATCCGCTCGGTATGCAGAGGATAAAGCACTTTTATCTGCATTGTTATTACCAAGAGTGTTGAAACAGATTCCAGGTGCTCAACACCCGATTAAGATTGAGCTATTTTTTTCATCACGCAAAGCACATGATACTTGTCCTCTTTCACGAATAAATAAACCTTATGCTTCTTCTGTGCGTTCAATTAACTTTTGACCGTATATTTCATCATTTTTCCGAAAAGGAAACAAAAATGAACAAAAAATCATGAAAGAAAGTGTTTGGCAGACTGTGACCTAACAACTTTGTGCAGAAACAAAACTTAACTTACAGTAACTTGCCGCGTAACCCCATTTCTATTCAATTTACCGTGTTGTTAGCATATGTCGCTAGACCCCTTTTGTATTTTTCTAAATACATGTGGTAAATTGAATAGAAATGAGGTCCAGCAATAAGTTCTGGATCTTGGTTCTGCACAAGATGTTAGGTCATAGCTTACCAAACAACATATCCACCATGAGTTTTGTTCACATTAGTTTCTTTTTTCAATAAATGATGAAATATACAGTCAAAATTATTGAAGCTCAATCCAAACTGGGTAGACATTTCATATAGGAGTCACAAGTATACAAATAAGTATCGCCATTGATTCTATCCTGCGCTACTTAACAACATCATACAGAGCATGGCGAAATCAATGGCAAACACCTCATTTGCGTACTTGGGGCTTCTATGTGAAACGTCTACCCTAAACTGAGCGGGGATAACGCGTCTATAACGCCTGACATCTTTTCAGCTGCATGGACAGTAACAATGGCTCTGCAGTTCCAAATAAAGAAAGGGGAATATGAAGTGCTTTGTTCGCTGAATACCAGGTGGATTTACTTATCAATAACGCCACTATTTGCTTGAGTCCATGCAGTATAGTGTATGTCCCATGATCACTGATATCAGAAAAAAAATTGAGATGGCATTTATTCATTTTCATGAAAATGTGCAACCTTTACAATTGCCATACCCAATAAATGGTAGTTATAATATTTATTATTATTTATAGGGGGAAATGGTTACTTCTGCGAAGTATGTAATCAAAATGAACAATTTTTCCTTTGATCCCATGGCCAATTTTGTTTGTTTTTGTTGGATGGAATCAAAATTTTGGCTTTGGTGATTTATAATAGAATTTGATAAACTTTTTTAGTATAAGAAATTTCATGAATTTTAAGAAAATATTTAATTCCTGAATTCCAAGCATACTAGAGCATCAGCCCAGAAGGTTTGGTTAGACGAACGAGATACCAATATCTGAACACGGGAAAATTCAGAGAAAAATATAACTTTTGCAAATATGAAAGGGCGCGGGGACCCGTTGTTGCGTGTAGCCCCAGGAGAGGGGTAAAGTTACTATGGGGTCAAATGTTTGAATGTCCGTTAGGTAGGTTCGTAAATAATGTATACATTACATTACCATGATACACAAAAACTGATGGTCACAGTTTACATGTACACGAAAGATATAGCACGAGTTGGATTTAGATTGAGCTGTCCTCATGAATAAATAAACCTCGAACTTCTACTGTATAACTAACTTTGAACGTATATTTCACCATTTATTGGAAAATGAAACGCAGATGAAGTCATCAAAGAAATGTTTGTCAAGTTGTGACCTCGTTTCTATTCATAACATGAAGAATTTTTAAACATCTACCACACCACACCATAAATTGACAGTCAGTGAAGACATAAAAAAATTCAACTGCCTATCCTTATTTGAAACCTGGCACCTTCGTTTACTAGTCCGATGCATTTATAAAACCACTGTTTTGAACATCTCATCACGATTGGCACGGTCCAGTTTACCTGTATTTCATGTAGGTCGGCGAATACCAATATTTGAATTTTCCTTCTAAAAACGCTGTAAATTGAATAGAAACTGGGGGTTACACCGCAAGTTATTAGGGTTCTGGGCTGCACCAAGATATTGAGGCATAATCTGCCAACTTTTCTTACATGATTTGGTCATCTTCGTTTCGTTTTCGAATAAATGATGACAATGCGGTCAAGTTTATTGAACGCACAGTAAAAAGCTCAAGGTTTATTTATATGAAGGAAATAATCGGGGTGTGATTACTCATGAGCGGAACAATGGCCTGCACGTCAGAGAAACAAATCTGCATCTTGTTCTTTTCTACCGTGCGGCTTAGGATATCAATAGCGCTATATTTGCTGGAGTCACTCTGTAGAGTTTCAAATAGTGCGACCATCATTTACAGTTTTAGGTCTGTCCATTCACGGGAGATTAGAGGATAAATTTAAATGCTACAGGGATAAAATTGTTGGTACTTTTTTATTTTATTTTATTGCAACATCTTTACACCAGGGTAGCCCGAGTTCAGTCGCACGATCTAACACGGGGCCCTGCAACCTATACATATAGCAAATTTAAAAATCCATAAAATACTACTTTATATACATAGGCGATCAAAACAAACTACACCAAACATATTAAAACACGATCATATATGGACAAAATATGAAAGCGATTAAAATAATATCAAAAGTTTAGGGTACAAATAAAAGACTAACCAAATACACTATGTGAGGATTTAAAATATTTGGCTCTTGTATTTTTAAAGTTTGCACATGTGCAGCATTTCTTATATCAGTATCAAGATTTTCACAATAAACCCCACTGTACAGGAAGATGATTACAAGAATTCAATATCAACTACCATTGACGTAGGTGGCAGAGCTAACTACTGGCGCATGGGCCGCTGCTCTTCGATTATTCAACAATCATGTTTAAGCTGTAAATAATATTTGAATTTGTTTTGCCAAGAATATTCTGGCGCTGGCCCATTAAGAGTTTTAAATAACATAAGATCTTTAAAATATTTTTTTCAAGTCCTGGTCGCAGACGCTCCAACCAGAACTTGAAACTCCCTCAATGAAGTATATAGTTTTAACAGACCCCCAAAAGGTTCGAGCACTCTTTTATTACACATTAGTTTGTAATATCATTAGTAAACGCCCCATACCAAGAAATATGACAATAATCAAAAATAGTTTGCATGCAACATGGATTTAATACAAATGTTGAGGGTGATATCAAGAAGGGTTTTCAATCAAACTAATGCTATTTTTACGAAAATCTTTTTGCACAACATTACTGCCTTGGATTATTCCACTTTACACTCATCACTATTGAACACCCCAAACATTTAGCCTTTTTCACTCTTTTAAGATCCTCGTTATCAATTTTTACATGAAAATCATCTTCACACACATTCTCAATTTACCATTGTGTAACCAATCAACAGACTTCGTTTTATCTTCTGTGTTTAAAAATAACTTATTTTCGTTTAACCAACACATAATATTCATGGAGAGCAATGTTTAACTTGGTTTGACATTTCCTTACAATCATTACTACTACATGAATGGTCCGTATCACTGCATACATGGAACTTTCCCATGTAAAGAATTTTTTGTCATATCTTTTATGAAAATTCTGACGATAAGTACCAGAATACTGCGTTGAGGCACTCCTGTTGAAACTGTACAATAGTTCTGAAGGCAATTTTTTAAACACACTCTTTGAGTTTCGACCAGACAAATCAGATTGAAATCATTTGAGAGAAGATTGGATACGCCCACTTTGGAGGTGTCCAAGTATCATGGTTAATTGTGTCGAACGCTTAACGAAGATCTATGACAGCGACGCCTGTCATTTACCAATTCATATTAGACGTCCAATTTCATCTACTTTATCAATCAAACATGTCTCAGTAAAATTAACGCGTCGAAACCGGATTGTTTTCATTGATCACATTATGTTCACTAGATATCCATACAATTATTTTATAGCTGCCCCTCCTCTCGATGATTTTGCTCAAATGGGAAATGCTGGCAATTGTCCTAAATTATTGTATTCAAATCGCACCTTTAATGAAGAGGATTAATTTTTTGCCTCCTTCCTAATACAGGAAACACCATTGGAGAGAAAACTCATAATGTAAATTGAACTATTTAAATAGCAGGCATTGTCTCTTTTTTAATAGTTTTAACAGCTACATCATCCAACCTGTTTTTTTTTCTCACTCATAACTACAATTTCTTTACTACAAAGCACAGTGAGAATCAGTAATTCAAAAATCCGGTTTTGGCCCATCTGTCGACACTTCTTGATCACATCATCCTTATCAGTTATATCATTATCCTCAATGATTTTACTAGCACGCAACAAATGTTTGTTGAACCATTTGCCCAATCTCATTATTACGTGGCACTCCAAAAAATGTTGAGGTAAAAAAAGTCACGCTCTTAATGTGAAGTAAAATCTTTAGTCAAAGCTGAGTAAACCTTACACAAGCTGAGTATATTTACACAACAATGACTAAGATTTAGTCAACAAGAGTAAGTTTACTCAACTTTGACTAGATTTTACTCAACATAAGTAAGCTGTGACATTTTTACTCAACATGAATAAATAATTTTACAGTGTGTATTATCTGTCCTCGGTCAATAAAATGGCAGAAGTTTGGGTGATTCATTAGATGGTATATTTTCATAAAGTGTTTTTTCACAACTTTTTTGATCACCATTACATTGAAACACTATTTTTACAATACTGTTCTTTGACTTGCGAATCATAGCAGTTACTTTGTTGCGACACAATTTATCCATCATCCCAACACTTTTATCATTACTTCGCATTGCTTTGCATGAAGATAATCCCTTTTTGAACATTTGTTTTTTTAACTTCTTATTAAGCCAAGGGTTGACTGATGAATTTAACAGCGCTTTGGATTTTTTGGTAAATGCTTGCTTACCAAACTTCATTAAACAATTTATACCACAGATCTAGAGCTTTATTTACACATCAATAAGTGTTCAATACTTTCCAGGGTACACTAGACAGATTGTCAAAAAAACAAGTTGTCGTCAATTTGATTACATTACGATAAACATCGTCTTATGTCTGCCTTTGACAGGTTTGCACTTTTTTTTTTTTTTTTCACCGCAAAAATCATAAAAATGGTCACGATAGAAGTTTGTATCACACCACCATTTTTTTTACATCACAGCTCTGTTTTGAAGTAAAAACAGATCAATAATTGTCTTACTATTTAAGTAACTCTTGTGGGTAAAGTAATCATCTGCTGCAATTGATAGTAATTCAGTGATAAACTTTAGATCATTAACTTCCTTTGAATTTACATGTGGAGAAAATCACAATTAAAGTCACCAGAATGACATTTCTTGTCAGTTACTGATACATTTGAGAGCAGAAGTATAAAATTCCCTGCAAATTCAGTGTTTTTTGCCATTTGGGTTATAAACTGCACATACTAAAATTGGGCTTTTGTGAGGTATGGAAGCTCAGCCCATATGCAGCTCAACGGCTCCTCATCAACAAATCATCCCCGTCCACAAAATTACACATGTCTTTGTATACAAGGCAACACCTCCGCCATCCTATTTCCCATCTTTGTATCTTAAATGTTGCTCACGAAAAACGTTGACCTAAATACAGGTTTCAATTAAGTATCAGGATGAAAACACCACAATTATTTTCTTTAAACGTTGTTATTTGAAACTTACCGGCACATCGAAATATGCAAGAGGTCTCACTTAATTTGAATTCCACTACAGTTTGATGTACAATCCACTAGTCACGAATATTCAGGGAGTGAAATTACGATGACGTTTTATTAATTTTGAAGATAAAGTGCAACTTTTAGACTTGACATACCCTACAGTATTGAAAGGTATAATATCTACTAAATCTATGCAGAAATCAGTTCGTTGATATGCCTACCCAAATTCCTTATTCGAGCATTTTTTCCACTTTGTTTAGACTTGACATACCCCACAGTATTGAAAGGTATAATATCTACTAAATCTATGCAGAAATCAGTTCGTTGATATGCCTACCCAAATTCCTTATTCGAGCATTTTTTCCACTTTGATGCGATGGCCTATTTTACTTGTTTGACCAAAAAACTTCCAAAACGTTCTCGGTAGGTTTTCCACAACCGATCAAGTGCAAATAGAAATTCGTATCCTAAAATAATGTTCTCCTGTCATTTTAAATGCCAAATGCCTAACAAGAAGGCAGTAGGAACCAATTTTGCAGCCTTTGGTATAGCTGGGGTTCGAACCCGCGACTGTGAGACGACGCTCTAATAGGCTAACACATCGGTCAAACCTGTTAAAAAGGCTTTTATGTGACGATACACACGCACACACAAAAAAACATGTAATTAGGATCATTGAAATCATTGCTTCGTGTACAGTTTCAAAAGTTTGTATCACCTCAAGTTGAAGGTGTCGTCATACTGCGTCTTTGCGTTCCCGCTAGAGTTTCAATCGCGCCGCCTTTATTCCAAGCCCCCCGGGCAGTTCCCGGTTGATTCGATAGAATGGGTACGAACACGCTTATTTTCGCTGATTACAATAATAAAAACGAGCGAGTTGGCGGACGATGTTTCGCACCTAAGGAGGTCAAAGTTCCATATTAATAAAATATTAGAACTGTGCTCTTCTACTCTGTTAAAAACGTCACACTCGCCACAGCAACTACAAGCATACTATAGTCCACGCTATTTTGGAAACCATTTTGAAAATCTGCAAAAAAACATCGTGCCCGATCTTTGCGACGGTAAATTTTCTGAACAAACCACACGCCTGGATGTCTAAGAATCATTTTATAACAGAGGGTTGCCTGGCGAACTGAACGAGAAAGTGCATTTTCCACGCTGTAAGGTTAGGGCGGGCGGTAACATTTATGTGTCTGCCAGTGAGCTCGTTGAATCAAGATCAGATGGCCGTGCGACCTCTAGCCTTTTTACACAGTCGAGAGGAACTCGACTGTGTTTTTCTTCTGTACGATTTCTTTCTTCTTACACAGTCGAGGAACTCGACTGTGTTTTTCTTCTGTACAGTTTCTTTCTTCTTCTTTCTGTCATCGTGCTAATATCTCAGGCATGGAACATTCCATATTGACCAAAACTGGTCACAAGAACAAGTACATGCACAGAAACTTTTGACATGACCCGATTGGTGTCAAAGGTCACGATAGGATCACAGGGGTCAACAACGTTAACCATGCAAAAAATCTAGAATTAGCTCAAATCTCAAAACTAATGCTGTCATCTTGTAGGACTTGATCAACACTACAAAAAAGTCAATTATGACTTTGTCATATGACACACGATTTATCAGGGGTCAAAATACATCAAATTACGTTACACTTCAAATCACTACTCCTTTTACAGATTACATAGTATGATCACGTGACTCATGTATATGGTGCAGCTTGACATCCCCCACAGAAGTTACTTAATGACATTTTGATCAAGGTCATCTGGGGTCACTAAGGTCAATGACCTTTACTGTGTGTAAAATTTAAAAACAAGGTCAAATAGAAAATATTTTATCCCATCCTGTAGTACTTGATGAGAGGTCAATAAAAGTCAATCATGACCTCATCACTTGACCCATGGTTTAGGGGTCAAAGGTCAAAATACTTCAAATTACGTTACACTTCAAATCACTACTACTTCTACAGAGTAAATAGTATAATCACGTGACTCATGGACGTGGTGTAGTTTGACACCCCCTACAACAGATACTTAATGAAATTTTGATCAAGGTCATCTGGGGTCACAGGGGTCAAAAGTTCATTTTTACAAAATACGCTACTCCGTCGACAGATAACAATGCATGGTCACGTGACTCATGCATACGAAGCAGCTTGAGATCCTTCAACAAAGTTCATAGGTCACAGGGGTCAAGGTCATTAAGGGTTCACTTCTGGTCTGAGTACCCTCGACTGTGTTCAGATCTGTAGACAGATACTCTATACTTTATTCCTGCGCGCAACTTGCCATGGTTCCAATCATAACTCGAGCCTTTCATGGTAGAGCAACAAAAAAGGCGCAGATATGTTACCTTCAACTTCAGGAGGGACAAACTATAGGAATGTGTTTTATGTCAGTGCTACTTAAAATAGGAGATCGGAGATGCACTTAAAAATTATTGACACTCTTAAGAGGCGTGATATATATCTAAGTTTGTTTGCGTGAATTAAATTCCTAGGTGAATATATATCTGTTAAAAGCAAATTATGTAAAACACTGCATAAGGTAAGAGATGATCAAAACATACCAAGTTCAGACCGAGTTTATCTACCCAAATGAGATAGGCGAAATCTAGCGCGTATGTTTTACATGAACATTATTACAAACAAGGTCTGGAAAGAAACCGCAACCTACCGATTTATAAAACATCCTAATTTTGATATTAGTTTGGATATTTTAAAGATAAACAAGAAACAAAAGAAGGAAAAAAGATGTCAGTACTGAGAGGTCAAACTATTAATTCCAACTTATTACTAAAACTACATCAATTCCATGCCAGCCCAAAGCGGAAAACCCTTTTGTAACATAGATATATCTAAATTCAAGCACTTAAAGATATTGAAAAAATCGATTGTGTTAAACCAACATATTCATTAGTCTTGAGGACAAAAAAAATAAGTAGTATAATATGCTCAATCTACTTCCTATAGTTTTAAAGTATAAGCCTTATAATGTGGTTCAAAGATTATACTGGAAAAAAAAGTTTCAGTATGACTTAAATTTCGTGGAAACCAATTCCAATCGTTCGCAGGTATAATACCAAAATAGAAGATGTTATTTACTCCATACATGACAAGTTCAAATTTCCATAGTACAGCGGACCCTTCTCAGAGTTTTAGCCCTTGTAATATGAGTTTAAGTGTCATATATCTAACCAACGGTTTTCAGTAAAGAATTATGAACCATTTAAAAAACCAAAAAAAAATAGGAACATTCAGAATTTTACCCCAGTAAAAACCTGAAAAATTTATGGTATCGTAGCTATTAAACTAAGCCTATATAATCCATACTAGGACAAACTCTTAAAAGGATATTAGCACATTTTTTGGAGAGCGCCCCCAAGTTTTCAAAAAATTTGGAGATTTTACACGGTGAATGGGTAACTGGCTAGTAAGCTAGACCTGTGAATGGTTAAGCTCGAAAATGTCTAGTGTCACAAACGAAGGAATTTTGCTAGAAATTATTATCGGGGATCCGATTAATATTTCACCGGCTGCTGGAAACGGCTTCCAATGTAAATAGCCGGGAAATAGCGCCATGTACGTGTCTACGCTAGTAATTAGTTGTTTTAATAGTCAGGCAAGTCAAGTTAAGGGTTTTTCTCGAGGTGGCACATTTCCTCATGGACGGACATAAACTTAGCATTCCAGCTCTGCCGTTAAGTCCAATCTGGGATCCAATTCTTATTACAAAATCGCTATTTGTGATGAATACGCATTTTTTTGCATTCTCGTTCGCAGGTATAGTTCCTAGACAATTGCCACGTAACTGTGAAAAAAAATATCAAATTGTGATGAAAATTAGGGGGCGGCTCTTCAAAAATGTGATAATATTGACTTTCTTGTATTTAATTGTTTTCAAATCAATGCTGAGACTAGAGGCAAATTTTCATCAACGAGGATTGTTGTAGCGGATTTGTATAATGTTGTCTATGATATATCTGCTAATCTGTCTACAAAAATAGGTTTTCTACACACTTTTCCTGGTGAAAATCCCCAACGAGAACACGGACGACTACATCGTTTAACGGCTTCCACGTATACGCCGTCATGCTCCAACGGACAGAGAACAGAAGGAAATTTCAATGACAATATAACTATTTAGACTAGTAAATCTAAGCCAATATATATATGAACCTGGAACAAATTGCAACAGAAGGTTTTTTGGTATAATATTGTTACAATAACCCCTCTGAACATTATATACAAAATCGGCCAAAATCAGACACTGGGAAGTGGGCTAATTAGCATAAATCCAAAATGGCCGCCAAAGGCAACTTTGAGGCCCTGTATCTCCTAAATAGTTGGTTTTAGATCCCACAAATATGTTATTAGTAGATACAAATATGACACCAAAGAATCAAATAAGCTTGTTAAAAACGCACTATGACGTGTCTATGACGTGTCCATGACGTAACCACACAAATATGACGTAATTATCAAAAAAAAAAAAAAAAAAAAAAAAGATGTCTTTTGGCGGCCATTTTGGATTTATGCTAATTAGCCCACTTCCCAATGTCCGATTTTGGCCGATTTTGGATATGATGTTCAGTAGGGACATACAAACAAGATGAAACCAAAAAACCTTCTGTTGCAATTTGTTCTAGGTTCATCCATAAGTTTACTGGACTAATTTGACTACTAGCACCAATTAAAATAAAAAATGGGTCAATTAATGAACTTGCAACAATGGGTTGGTCATGTGGCCTATGCTGACGGGTTAACGAGGATGCAAGTATTTGTAGCAATTACTTCTGAATAAAGCAGAATTCCTAGATAAAACAAACAAAATGACGCTAACGCATGTCTGTCGAAATAAATTGCACTGGAAGACAAATACTGCAGTTTGCAATTGTTTAACCTAAACACTTGAATAAAGTTCAAAAGTTTGACGGTATGTTTAAAAAGAACGGTTATAAAAAAACAGGATTCATTTAATAAAGAACAGAACACCTAATTAGGATATCAAATTATCTTCACAATACTCTTTGAAGGTAAGAGCAAATCGAGTGCGAAGTTCAAAGTATGTCGCATCGTTCGCGCGTTCGTTTTGTTTTTTATAGTGGCTTACATTTGTCACGGGGTGTAATTTCTATTTTGCTGTTTCTATAGGGCCGGCCGGCTGCTGAATAAAAACGTGACAAGTAACACTCCCTCCAGGAATTTCTCAGGGGAGTTGAGTTCAATTGGAGTTACTGCCAAGCTCTGCCACTGGCCATTTGATGAGAGAAAACTTAAGCCAAGCTTAAATTCGTAACAATTTGTCGGGAGGGCGACTTAATTTGATATTAAATCAAATTTCATTATCAATTTTGATTCAGCTGCTTCCGGTATACAAAAAATTAATTGTTTCACGAAGAACACTATGGGAGGTTGATCTTTGAAATAATTGATAATTGAATGATATGTTGACACGGAAACGTGAGTTCAAGCGATTTGTAGCTAGCTACACATGTAGTTTGTTTGCAGTGTATAGTAACATCAAATGAAGAAGGTGGAGCGGTGAAAGAGGTAACACTGGTTTCATTATTTATACTCGGTGACATCTGAATCATGCATTAGATCCTGGTGTAAATCGAACAAGCTGATATTAAATGACAAGAATACGGAGATGTACTTTCGCTCTCATTTTAACAGATCGACTATTAACTATCAGCCAACCATGATCATAGGCAATTCCGTTATTCATCCGTCAGCTGAAGCACGGAATCTTAGACTCATCACTAACAATGATCAATCATGCTAACAACTTATTCAAGGCTGCCTGACTCCCAACTCAATAAGAAAAAGGATAGTTTCGACAGTACCTTGATGAGAAATCTACCATCAGATTGATCCATGCCTTTGTTACATCAAGACTGAACTCCTGCAATCCCATGCTATGGCCTCCAGAAAGAGAATTGGCCAAGGTTCAGCGAGTTCAAAATGCAGCTGCTCATCTTGGCCTTGTCGACGAGAACATATTACACCAGCTCTCTACCAACTGCAATTCCAATTAAACAGAGGACAGCATTTAAGATTCTGCTTCTCACCTATAAGGCCATTCACGGCATGTCACCTGCCTCTCTCTCTCAGCTCATAATAATACTAATATTTTTCTTTCTTCTTCGTTATCTTCCGGTTGCTTAGGATAGTTAGTTGTTTTTACCAGATATAGGTAGGGTAGAGGCATCTGAATCCTGGAAAGATCAAGACTTCACCATTTATGATTCTGCTTCTTACCTATAAAGCCATTCACGGCATGTCACCTGCCTCTCTCTGAGTTCATAAAGCTCTATCCACCAGAGAGAACCTTGAGATCATCTTCTTGCTGCCAGCTGAGTACATGGGTACACCAGTCAAAGCTTGTCAACTCATCAACAAAGCCCTATGGTGATGGGTCTTATGCAGCAGCGCATAACTCCCTTTTGTATCCGCTTAGTTCAGTCAATAGCTATTTTCAGGTCTCGTCTTAACACGCTTCAAGACATTCCTTTTAACACAGCATTTAGCTCCTGATACGTATTCATGTTCATATTTTTCTAATGCAAGCCAATTCAATCATCTATATTACTAAAAAAACAACTTTGTGGGTTTGTTTGTTTGTTTGTCCGGCTATGCGTTTCGCCGTCCATTAACATACGGATATGAATTGGTTGTGGTCACGTTTTCGAGGGGTCATTTGGGGTCAAAGGTCATCCAGGGGTCATTATAGGGTAACTTGGCCGTGCTTGACGTATGGATATGAATTGTGGTATGGTGGTAGAGTTTCGCCGTACAAGTTTAGTGGTCACGTTTTCGAGGGGTCATTTTGGGGTCAAAGGTCATCCAGGGGTCATTATTTGGTAACTTCGCCGTGCTTTGACGTGAGGATATGCGTTTTGGTATGGTGGTAGAGTTTCGCCGTACAAGTTTAGTGGTCACGTTTTCAAGGGGTCGTTTGGGGGTCAAAGGTCATCAAGGGATAGTTATTGGGTAACTTGGCTGTGGTTTGGCGTATGGATATGAATTGTGGTATGGTGGAAGAGTTTCGCCGTTCAAGTTTTGTGGGGTAACGTTAGTTTGCGTCCAAGGGTTCCGTATCGGGTTAATTGGCCGTGCTTTGACGTATCGATATGAATTTTGGTACGTGGTAGAGTGTGCGTACGAGTTTAGTGGTCACGTTTCGAGGGTCATTTGGGGTCAAAAGTCCTCGAGTGGTGGTCAGGGTAACTTGGCCGTGCTTTTACGTTTGGATAGAAATTTCTGGTATGTGGTAGAGCTTCGCCGCGTACAAGGTTGAGGGTCATGTTTTCGATGGTTCATTTGGGGTCAAAGCTCATCCAGGGGTCATATACTCAGCTCGAATCTTTTTTTCTATTTCTTGTTCTCTATCTACGGTTGCTTAGGATTAGGAGAGGTGTTTTCACCAGTAGGTAGGGTAAGAGGATCTGAACCAGGAAAGATCAAGACTTAGCCGATGTCGCTAGTATCCCCATATGTTGTTTAGCATTGGAAGGAATCTGCGGTGTCTTTCTCTTCTTCTATCTCCTGATCACAATATGTCTAACATCTCTAATTAAATATTCTCTTAAGTTATTTCTTAAATTGTGTATGCTTTATCAGTGTTGTTTTCACACTACATGGTGATCCAATAAACAAATGAACCCATTTTGGGCCGCCATTTTGACATACTTCCAGAAGCGTCATTTTCAGTTTTTTCTGGAAATAGTACAAACTATAGGAGTTATATATGGTAAAAAATCTTTAAAAAAAGATGCAAGAAAGGTATGCGGGGCTTTGTCCACGGATGCAAGGGTTAACTCTCACTTGAATCATTAGAAAAGGAGTAACCCGGGGGCTTAGCACACATTTGTACACATCTCAAGTTACAAATAGGTTTTTGTGAGTGATTAAATAGTGACAGTCTGCAGGAACCCCTGAACGCGGATTCTTAACAAAAAGTGCCTAACTTGTGTTTCACTCACGTTTGGCCATGGGGGGGGTCCATGGAACCCCCCTAAGGAAACCACTTTCCCGAGGAATTTTCAAAATGAATGCAAACTCATACCACCTTTGACGGGGGATGGGATAAGACAAGGGCCAAATGTGCAATATAAATGAGTCGGTTTGTATCGTTCTGGAACTTAGGGGCAAAATCAGTTTTCGAAATGCTGAACAAATCGCTCAAAAAAGTAAAACATGTTTCTCGACCCTCGGCCTTCCACAGCATACACATGCAAATCATTTTGATGTGTATATCTGCTCTAGAAGGGACCAATGTTACAATATTTAACAACAACATTACCATTGTACATTCTGTATTTTTGGGGGTGCTTCAGACTTATTTGCCATAGGTTGATGTATAGGCAATGGCGCGCAGTCGCTCGATGATGGAATCGCTTCTTTTCAGCACATAAAGGGTTAATTATTTTCTGTTAGGTAATTAATTTTGTTTCTGCATTTATGAACATACATAAGCAGAAAAATATTTCTGGGCAACAGGGTTTGCTAATTTTAATTTTAAATCACCACTCCCGTTGGTGCCTAAGGGGGGGGTCCTTGGGACCAAACCTAATTATCTCATTACCGGGATAGAAATGTTAGAATTTTTTATGGAAAGAAGCGCATCAAAAGTACACAATTACAAAAATTCACGACTGAGAATTGCCGAAAAAACAAATCTTGGGTGGACTATGGGACCCCCAAGGCACTTAGTGTTAATGCCGCAAGGGTTTTATTGGACAGTTTGAGTCAATTTTGTAAATTGATTCAAGCATGTTGAAGCATACCACGTTATTGGTCTAACCATAAGGATTCAGGAAAGCTATAGTTTGTAACGCCTAAAGTTTCAGAGTTATAAGCTTAAACACAGGCAAAATCAATAATAAGGTCAATTTTCAGTTGTTTAACAGGGGTCTCAAATTTAAAGTTAATGCCAAATTTTATACTCATGTATCAAACATTACTTTAAACAGTTAATTTTCTTTTTATACATGTTTCTGTAATTAAAGTGCAACTTCAAACTAGCAAACCATCTACTCTCTAAAAGGCTTTTTAACTGTTGTCCTATTTCTTGTAAAAATTATGCCTGGCGAACCCCCCGAAACACAGTTTTTTTAAATACTTGTTTATCCAAATCGGCGGCAAACGGGGTCGGGTTACACCTTCCTGTTCATTTCAAATCGGGAGAAAATAGAAAAGTGCCAATTGGGCGCCAAAAAAATGTAAAAACGGCATCCCTAAGTTAAAAGCGTTAATTTGGATGTATGTAAAAACTCCTGTCATTTCAAATAAAGAAAATAAGGAAAAGCCCAATTTGGCCGCAAAATGTGTTTAGAAAAAAAATAAAAAAAATAACAAGCTTTAATTTAATGTACGTAAAAACTCTTCTTCATTCAAATAAATAGAAAGAAAAACGGCCCAAATTTTGGCGCACAATGGGTTAAAACGGAATCCCAAGTATAAGCTTTAATTTTAAACATAGGTTCCACCTTCCTGTCATTTCAAAGAATGAAATAGAAAATGCGCCCAATGGGTGCAAACTATGTAAAAACTGCATCCTTAAGTGACCAGCTTTAATTTAATGTAGGATAAAAACTCTCCTGTCATTTCAAATAAAGAGAAATATACAAAAACGCCCAATTGGGCGCAAAATGTGGTTAAAACTGAATCCCCAGTTATAAGCTTTAGATTTACCTAAGGTTACACCTTCCTGTCATTTCAAATAAAGAAAATAGAAAAGGCGCTCAATTGCCAACAATATGTAAAAACTGCATCCCTAATTTACGAGTTTTAATTTGATTACGTAAAACTCTCCTGTTCATTTCTAAATAACGAACGAAAATAGAAAAAACGACCATTGGTCGCAAAATGTGTTAAAAATGAATCCCCAAGCTTATAAGCTTTAAGTTAACGTAGGTTACACCTTCCTGTCATTTAAATAAAGAAAATAGAAAAGGCGCCCAATTGGGTGCCAACTGTGTTAAAAAAACTGCATCCCTAAGTTACGAGGCTTTAATGATGTACGTAAAACTCTCCTGTCATTTCAATAAAGACCAAAATAGAAAAGCCCAATTGAGGCGCAACAAAATGTTGTTAATCCGAATCCCGAAGTTATAAGCTTAATTTTAAAGTAGGGTCACTTCCTGTCATTTCAAATAAAGAAAAAATAGAAAAGGCGCCCCCAATTGGGTGCAAAATGGGTTAAAAAACTGCCATCCCTAAGTACAGAGTTAATTTGATGTACGTAAAAACTCTCCTGTCATTTCAAAATAAAGAAAATAGACAAAAACGCCAATTGGCGCAAAAAAATTGTGTTAAAATGAATCCCTAAGTTACGAGCTTTAAGTTAATGTACGTAAAACTCTCTGTTCATTCAAATAAATAAAAAGAAAAACGCCAAATTTTGGGCCAGACACAATGTGTAAAACTGATCCCCAAGTTATAGCTTTAATTTTAACATAGGTTACACCGTCTTGTCATTTCAAATAATGAAAAATAGCAAATGCACCCCAAGTGGGTGCAAAATATGTACAAAAACGGCATTCCTACTTAAGTTACAAGCTGTATTTAATGGAGGTAATAAAACATCTCCCTGTCATTTCAAATAAACGACAAAATATAAAAAAACGCCCAATTGGGCGCAAAATGTGTTAAAATGAATCCCCCAGTTATAAGCTTTATTTAAACTAGGTTACACTTCCTGTCCATTTCAAATAAAGAAAGAGAAAAGGCGCTCTCAATTGGGTGCAAAATATGGAAAACTGCATGCCTAAGTTACGAGCTTTAATTTGATCTCCGTTAAAACTCTCTGTAATTTTAATAAAGAAAATAGAAAAACGCCCAATTGGGCGCAAAATGTGTTTAAAACTGAATCCCCAAGTTATAAGCTTTAATTTAACGTAGGTTACACCTTCCTGTCATTTCAAATAAAGAAATAGAAAGGAGCCCACTTGGTGCAAAGGTGTTAAAAAGCTGCATCCTAGTTGGAAGCTTTAATTTGATGTACGTAAAACTCTCCTGTCATTTCAAATAAAGAAAAGAGGAAAACGCCCAATTGGGCGCCAAAATGTGTTAAATCCGAATCCCGAAGTTATAAGCTTTAATTTACGTAGGTACACCTTCCTGTAATTTCAAAATAAAGAAAATAGAAAAGGGCCCAATTGGGTGCAAAATGTTGTAAAACTGCATCCTAAGTACCAAGGCTTTAATTTAATGTAGGTAAAACTCTCCTGTCATTTCAAATAAAGAAATAAAAAAACGCCCAATGGGCGCAAACTGTGTTAAAACTGAATCCCCAAGTATAAGCTTTAATTTAACATAGGTGACACCTTCTGTCAGTTCAAATAAAGAAAATAGGAAAAAGGGCGCTAAATTGGTTGCAAAAATAGTAAAACTTGGCATCCCTAAGTCCGAGCTTTAATTTGATTATACGTAAAACTATCCTGTCATTTCTAATAACGCGAAAATAGAAAAAACGCCCAATGGGCGCAAAATGTGTATATTAAAACACTGGAATCCAAAGTTATAGCTTTAATTTAACGTAGGTACACCTTCCTGTCATTTCAAATAAAGAAAATAGAAAAGGCGCCCCCAATTGGGTGCAAAAGGTGTAAAAATGCCATCCCTAAGTTACGAGCTTTAATGTGATGTACGTAAAACTCTCCTGTCATTTCAAATTTAAGAAAATGAAAACGCCCCATTGGGCGCCAAAAATGTGTTAAATCGAATCCCCAAGTTATAGCTTAATTTAATGTAGGTTTACACCTTCCTGTCATTTCAAATAAAAAAAATAGAAAAGGCGCCCAACTGGGTGCAAAATGTGTTGTAAAACTGCATCACTAAGTTACGAGCTTAATTTGATGTACGTAAAAACTCTCCTGTTCTTTCAAATAAAGAAAATAGAAAAACGCCCAATTGGGTGCAAAATGTGTATAAACTGAATCCCACGTAAAGCTTTAATTTGATGGACGTAAACCTCCTGTCATTTCAAATAAAGAAAATAGAAAAAAGGCCCAATTGGCGCAAAAGTGTTTAGAAGGAATCCTCAAGTTATAAGCTTGAATCTAATGTAGGTTACACCTTCCTGTCATTTCAACTAAAGATGTTACCTAAATTTTCGTTTTAAAGAATACCCCTTCCAATTTTTTGCCTTTCACCCTGGTCATATACCTCTTGATCACCGTAGTTTAACTCTACGTGGCCTGATCATTTCTTACTTATAAACTCTCCTATTCGTTACTCACCCTTTATCTATTCTGCAACGTTTTACCCAACTCCCATTTCCCAGCCAGTCTGGCCGGACTAAATCAAAAATGCTTTTAAGGCCATTAAAAACATGCAAAATGATGTTATTCTTTGTCTGAAATTGCATCGCATTACACACCCAACACTAAAAAAATCCAAAATTAAAGTAGTTACAGTAGATCATTTTCTAAAAGAAACATTTAATGAAATGACTTCAGATATAGAAATAGACTCTTCGCAATTTTGAGAGCGTGGTTCTATGTCGGGGCGCTAGGCGACCACAAACTGGTGCAATTATTGCTGGAGTCCATAGGATGAAGATAAGGAGAGTTGTAACTATCTTAAATGCTTAGTTTCGATTGTAGAGGGCAAGTAAGGTCAACGTCCATTGCTTCAATGGGGCCTGATCTTGTTTCCCCTACTTTCTAGGCAAGCATTGAACCTCAAACTTATTCTATTTTAAGCTATGAGCTCCACCCCAATAATTGCACCATTTTTTATATATGGCGCAACTTAAAATTTGACCCTGTACAACTGATATTGCTCAACTTTGTTCAACTGAATTGATGCTTGTAACCCATTTTACATGAACCTTTTTGTTCAAATATATAAAGGCTTCAAAACAGAATTCAATTGAATAGATCGTAGTACCAGTCTGAGATACGCTATCGAGTCCTTTGTTTGGATGGAGTCAATCAAAAGACCGGATTAAAGTGTCATGAATATCTAAGCCGGGTGATCCTTTACGGTTGAGGAAGGATTAGCCAGTAAAAATTGTAGTTCGTTTATGGAGTGGTCAAAACGCTTAGCATTTAGACAAGTTATTGACCAAGATGTCATGCATTATTTCTGGAAGAAGGCGAATAAATGTAAACGTATCAGATTTTATAATATTCCTTAGTGACGTAAAAGAACTTTGGCGGGTAATAGTTATTCATATCATTTACTTTTCTTATGTTGAAGGCTTCAGAGTTTGTTCAAGTTTGGTGTTTGGAATTTATTCAGTTCATTTGCTTTGCATTTTGTTCGTGAGAAAAGGGTCACTTTTTAATTATGGCCTTCAGCTGATCCGGTATCGTCACATCGAATTTCTATTGTATTGATTGGGTGAAGTAGGCAACCTCTCAGAACGAATGGAATCGTCGACACGCCCCAAAAACTTTTAATGAACTGACAGGAATAAAAAAATCCTACTATAGTACGTTATGAAACGAAGAGCTCAATCATTAAAGTGTCATAGATGTTAAGCCATGTTGCTTGAAGTGACCTTTTATTCAAATAATTATTATTGACGTTGTTCTTCGAAGTATGACAATATATCCCCTACGTCCCTAGAGGAAAATGACTAGCAACCTGACAATCGCCGCAAAAAAGGAGGTAGCGGTATTTGTGGTGTTAGATCTAGGTGCACTTTCCCTGTAAACACAAGGCAGGGGTCAACTCCGTGATTTTTGAAAAGTGGCAAAAAATGGCATTTAGGGATTTAAGGGATAACATGGTAGGTACCATAGCAATTTTCATAATGCCCAACCAATGAACAAAATCACATTTTCGCCATATTGTTAAACGATGAGCTCAATCATTTAAAGTGTCCTAGATGTTAAGCAACGTCGCTTGAAGTGAGCTTTTATTCAAATAATTATTACTGGCGTTTCTCCTCAGAGCATGACAATATGGTAGATCCTATAGCAATTGTAAAAATGCCCAACCCGTGGACAAAATTAATTTTCCGCCATTTTTGTTAAAATAAGCCCAGCAGGCTTGCATCTTTTTTAAAGATTTTTTCACCAGTTTGCATTAGTCTACCTAGATAGTTTAACAATATTACAAGAAAACCTAAAATTACTTCTGAAAGTATTTCAAAATGGCGGCCAAAAATGGGTACAGTTTTTATTGGGTCACCCTGTAAAATTTTATCTATTGAATATGTATTTGTCGTTTACAATTTGTCGTAAATGGGTTCACTTTTTATTGGGTCACCCTGTAGATTTTTATCTATTGAATTTGTATTTGTCGTTTGATAATGATATAAATTTCCTTTTTTTCTATGGGAAAGAACCTAGAGTACTCTGCCTAAGGCGCTATATCAAGATTGTTATTATTATTATTAAAGTTGTCAACTACTTGTTGTCAACGTAATCGTAAATATGTTGTTAACCAGACGGCGTGAGATAATTTGCAATGCGAATGAAATGTATGATTTATCGGTAATTGTTTTGGACGTTTTAAATAGGCTTACATGTTGTTTGTCTTAGCTTGCTTGCGTCATATGAGGGCTGGGTGAAAAGTTTTGAGCCTAACTTTTCACCTTGTCATACTGATTTTTATTTGGCATTTTCTTTCAATTTTTCAAGAAAATGGAATTCCCCTATGCTAAATTTGGAAGGTGATCACTTGCCATTGCTCAGAGCCCTTGCTGGAATATCCACTTTAAATAGACATGAAGACATTCCAGAAAGAAGCGCCCCCATTTTTTTCAACCCGTTTTTTTTTTCTTTTTGCATATTTGGAATGCTTACCAATGTATTAGATCACACCTGAAGTTGAATAAGCCGAATACGCCGTCTTTACGTAATAAGCTGATTATTTAGTAACCAAAGCATGGTTTTCTATAGGGACGATTACGCTAGCTAGCCAAGTTCAAACAAGGTTGCACTTATTTGTTCAATAAACCTTCGAAACTTTCTTGGTAGGTGGTCAACACGATCCAGTGCAATTTCAGAGAAATTCGTACCTTCAGAAAAATCTCCTCCTGTCACTTAAATACACACACCGGCCAAAAGTATTGCAACATGCACAAAACAAAATTCATAATCACAATTGGTTAAATATTGTACCAAGGATTGTTTACTAAACATTATTCATAATCACAAATAGATTCTCTGCATTACGTATTGAATGCCAAAGCTGTGTTTTTCAAACAGGTGATATTCACCAGAATCGATTGGTGCAAAAAAGTTTGATTTGATTGTCATATTCCCTAAATTATGGCGGGTTAATAGGGCTGGCTAACGATAAATTGCCGGTTGTAGGCCTACTCCAGAAGGAATACAGGCACAGGAACGCCAAAATGGCTCCAAATGAATTGTACGGGTTTGTCAGGACCACTGTTAATTTTTAGGGCGAAAAGTCAGAGTGTTTGTATGGACCAGGAATGTGAGTCTGTCCGTCACTTTTGGACGCAGGAAATTGAACGGCAAGAACAAAGTCATGTGATACCTTGTAGACAACGTTTTAATCGCACCGTTGACATTATGATGTTTGTCATGGAATGTGATTGCGTATTCAAATATGATCTGCGCAATCCACGTGATTTATCATTCAAATTGCATTTCGGATGTCTCCGAATTTTCCGAATATTTTGAAGACCACTGCTTTCCATTGACGTTATCTCATTTCCGGCCCACACAATCACTCCGATTTTCTTCTGTAAACATTACCAGTACACTCTAACGAACCCGTAAAATTAATTAAGCGGATATTTTGAAGCCATCTCTTTTGTTCCTGTGTCTGTATTCCTTCTGAGGTGCAATCGGTAAGGTATCGTTCGCCAGGTCCTTAATCCGCCATATTTAGGGAACATGACAGTAAAGTCAAACGTTTTTTGCCCTCTTTGATTCTGTGAATAACTTCTCTTTGAAAAACACAACTTTGGCATTCAATACGTAATGCAGAGAATCTATTTGTGATTATGAATTTTGTTTTCTGCATGTTGCAATGTTTTTGGCCAGTGTGTGTAGCCTGTGGGTTTTTCTTGTGGATTTTCCAGGTATGATGCAAGTAGGATTGCAACATAGGTAATGGCCACATCAGCATTGTGCTTTCCAATTGGCCAATGTTAGGCTATGTTTATAATTATTTTTAGATGTTGGGTTGCAGACTAACTTTTATATAAAAGACTTCACATGTGAAGACAAATTGATAGTACTTTTGAGCTGCAGAGGTGGTAGATTTGAGCACTATTACAACTTGGACTTATATTTAGCAACCCCAAGCTAATTAGTCTGTAGTCGTTTTCAAAGTCTGAAGAGCTTCAGTTTGGGGAATTAAAAGGATTTTGTGTTCCTAAATATGCTAAAAGTGGACATTTCCGATAGAGACGGCATTTGTAAAGATATTTTTGTATCCCAGACTGTTCTAGTGCGCAAATAATCTCTCGTCACGGGATTTTTTGTCGTCTTGGGCTGCTGGACAACGTATCTTCAAGACTGCACCAATGAAAGGACTGACTGAAGAAGATTCCCGCGGATTTTTAGTATGGAACACTGGTGGTGCAAGATACCATTTTGAAATCTTCGCTGTTTAAAAACATATCAACTGACAAACGCTTTTGAATTCCCGAATGTAGACACGAATTATAATAAACTTCATGGATTATTTCTTGTGTATTGATTGCGATCGCAGTGGCGTAACAGGTGGGTCTGGCAGGAGGGACAGGTTGCCACCCCGGAGATCTTTGACCGGGGGAAAAAAGCTTGAAAATCATGCTAAATCATCCCTTTTTTGCCTGCTCACCTCCAACCAGGAAAATCTGACTCAACACCAGCTCCAACCGGGAAAATCTGCCTCAAAAACGGGAATTTGCACCCCCCCCCCCTTTTGACAATTGACCCATTGTAATTGTTTTCGATAGTCCAAATAAATAAAAATTCCTTTAAAAGAAAATTGCACGTTCAATCATGAATGAATCATGTTTTTTTGGTAATTTTTAAATTTATTATTGAATTACAGAGCTGAAATTTCAGTGTTGTGTTTTGTGAAGTTGATATTTACATTCTTAATTATAGGATTATAAATTAAGTCATTGTTTGGTACTCAGAAAATGGTAGATTATATTCTGCGAGTATACTTTGAAAATTTGGAAATAATTCAGAGTGTGGTTTGTAAGTAGAGAATTATGTAAAAGATAATGTTGTTATTAGATATTGACATTGGGGCAAGAGTTTCATATGGTCACTTTGCGGCCCAAATTTCTCTTTTTTCTTGACCAGTTTTGAAAAAAAAATGTTAAAAATCTCTTGAAAACCTGAAAGAAATATGGTAAAATGAAATTCTTTTTTACACCTATATGCGAGCAGGAAGCTGAGACAACTTTTTTATTATTATTTTCTTGCCTTTAAACATGAGATATTCTACATGATATATACAGTGGCGTAACCAGCCTTTTTAGGGGGGGCAAATGGGAGGCACATATATTTTCAGGGGGAAAGCACATATTAATTTTTTTAATAAATTATTGTATAGGCCTATGTTGTTTTCACTGTAAATTGTAAATTGGCAGGGGCAAGATTTCTCACGGGGGGTGGGGGCAGCTTTAGTATGTTTATGGATTATCATGACCGCCACCCCCTTGCCACCAAATACCCCTGCGAAAACATTCAACAAGCGTGCGCACCTCTATTACGGCAAGTATGGAGGTCGCATAGCAATCAACACAAAATAATCCCATAGCGTTGTATAGAGCCGCAATCGCATAATTCGTATCTATTTTCTAGAACACATTACCCTCGTCTTACCGGGGGGTGGTTACCCCCCTAGTGGACTTCGCTCTGGTGCGCTAAATGCCAACAACTTTCGTAAAAAGCTTCTAGGTTATCGTTCTCTCATCCTTTCCGGTCATTTTAGCGAAAAAATGCTAAGGTAGCACCTTCACCGGGGTTAGGGTATGCCGTCAAAGTCGAGAAGGGTAGGGGGGTGGTTGCCACCCAAGGATATTTTATGGTGCATTTTTGAAAATATTATGCACAGTATGGCTCTAAAACTCTGTTTATGTAAAACTAGCAAATTGCCATCATTTAGAGCTGAAAACCGCATGAAAATCCGATATTCCTACGTGTTTTAGCGCAAAATTGGATTTTCGCCTATTTTCTCTGGAAAATGCCAATTTTGCCGACTCGCGGACTTGATGACGTCATTATGAGGCCATACTAGGTATGTTGGTACTTATTTTGGTATCAATGGAAAGAGGAGGACCATAGCTATCCACTGGTATCAAAATCATAAGCATCGGGTGCTTTATAACGAATTCTCGAGGGGGTGGTAACCACCCCCTTGGTAAACCGCGTTACAAAAAAAAGGCTTGGTAAGACGAGGGTTAACATAATTAGAGGAATTTTAAACTTGACTCTTAGTACCGCCATATCGCGTTTTAAGATTCCAAAACAATACACAAAATAAGAACCAGAGCATCAATGATGCAGTAGCCTATAATATGATGCCATTCAAAGACAACAACAACATCCTTTAAAGTACCTTTATATATAAAAAAAAAAAAAAAAAAAAAAAAAAAAAAAAAAAAAAAAAAAAAAAAAAAAAAAAAAAAAAAAAAAAAAAAAAAAAAAAAAAAAAAAAAAAAAAAAAAAAAAAAAAAAAAAAAAAAAAAAAAAAAAAAAAAAAAAAAAAAAAAAAAAAAAAAAAAAAAAAAAAAAAAAAAAAAGTCTTTTTCCAAGCTAACTTAAAAGGTTACTTCTTTTTGTTCTTACCGGTAATTTATTTATAAACATGCTATTTGAAAGTCATAATCACATGAACGCAACACTTCAACACATTGGCTTTTCGTGATCCACAGTCTCATCCCCTTGACTTTACCCTAAGGAGTTGAGATTTTTAATCACCTGACGTTAGCCTAGTATAGCAGCGCTAATCATACTTGCAAATTCGTTACTCTGGAAGAAAATAGTCATTTTGTATTTTCTGTCCGTTAAAAGGACATAAGTTTTAATGCAGTGGCCTTGGCTCGGGGCACCGTGATTATAAACATTGTGATAACATCAAACCGCCTCATCAAAATCAACGGAAATTTTGGAATTATCTTTTATCGGGCTCTCTAATGAACACAAAAAAAAATGACGGTGTTAGAGCACAAAATGCACTCTTTAATTGATTGTGAATGGCCCTGCATTATCTGAAATGTATACTGCACTTGTTACATTTAAAGGGTCACTTTTAAATTGTCAGAAAAGGGCTTAAAAAGGGTCCCATTTGGTTTAAAGCAGGGTGTGTTTTTACCATCGTATAGCATACAGAGTATAATTCACACCTGAAATGAACAGCCAAAAAATTTTATTTTTATGTGTATGATAATACAAATGGACCTTTAATCCTTGCAATAATAAAGGGTGAAATGTCATACGTATTTAATGTCGATGATGTGAACTCCACAAAAATATAACACATTTAATCTGGGTTTAGTACTGTTAAAAATTAATTTGCACTTGACAATTACTTCAAGTGACATAGGCTAGTCAATAGCAATTATGGAAACTTTAGGACATTAGTGTATTAATTACTGTTTAACTTACCCGAAACACAAAAATATGCAATTTTAATGAAATGAATTTTAAATGCCCCAAAAGATTTGTTCTATGGGAAAAAACGGTCTTTGTTTTTCATTCCAAGGAACAGCAATATTTGCTGGTAGTATATTTTAAGTCCTCGAGATTTCAATCGGTAATAAGACATGCTCCATGTGGACATGCATACAGGGAGTTTGTAAATCTGTGTGTGAATCTTTTCACACACACTTACGGAGAGTAGATCATAACTTATCATTCAAACTATGTTTGGGTAGGGGACGTGCCCCAAGACTCGGAAAGTAGGACCCATAGCTCTCCAATGTTTTGCCAAAAAAAGGGACCAATAGCTATCAGGATGCACCAATTTTATTTAGGCCAAATTTAACTCAAATTTGCCCATTTTCACTGCAAATTTTGACATTTAGCCAATTTTGGAAAGGGTGGCTTCAGATCAGTCAGATTGAGGAAATGAGGCTAATTTTCCAACAAATTTCAGAAAATTTGATTAAAGAAAAACAATTAGGCTATACAAAATTGGAATGAAAAAAGGGTCATTGATATCCAGAAGGCTGCTTGATGGAATGAAATGTGAAAATGGGACCGATGTCTGTGGCCCGTCCCTGTATGGGTCATTTGTGTGAGAACCCCCCACTTACACCTGTCGTTTCACTTTCACTAACCTTTATGTCAATGCCTAAGATTCCTTTATAAAATTTGTTAGTAATCACTCTTTGCAAATGGTGATATCACTGACATTATTTATGAGTCCATGGCCAACTCGGGGTGGCAATTTACCGGACCAAGGGACAATCTAATGGGTTTTGTCAAACTTCAACAATACTTGTGGTGTTGTGGTGATAACAGAGTATTGTAAAACTGATAACTTAATACAAAATTACTAAAAATACATATCATATAACTCGACTAATATACAAAGATTTCAACCATCGACATTTCAAATTGGCTAATTTTACCCCACATAATACCAGACCAAGGTTTTTTAAAACGTTTATCCTAGAAAAAAATATTGAAAAGCAAAAAATTTCACAGTCAGTAATATGTGACAAGCTACAAGGTTAGATGTAATCATGCAAGTTCCCAAGAAGTAAACAGTGGTTGCAACCTTGCTTAATAGTAGCAGAGGGTGTTTGAAACTTTTAATCCCATAAACATTGCAATGTGCCGATAATGTTCTGTACTAAAAACATATGTCAGTAATTAGGGCAGTGTAAAAAGAAGTTTAAGGAAGGCACAAAAAAACTTTCATATTAAATTTGCAAAGTACTAGTGTTTGGTGCAGGAAGGTGTCGAAAAAGGTTCGAGTTTATGTAATTAAAAATGGGATTTGTGGGTCACATGCCGGGAATCAGAAGGGATTATGATATGAAAATGTACCAAAATGATGCATTGTGGGATGGGTTAAATATGCTCTCTTAGGTTGGTGTGTTCTAAGGCCAAAATTCATGACTGAGGTGGAAGTGGAGGAATTTGGGCTGTTTCAAGTTAAAAACAGTTGCAAGGGTTAAAGTTCAAGCCTATTACTATTATTATAGTGCGCTTTGAACCATGTGAACATGCATCGTGAATGAGACTTGATTAACCAAGTACTATCTTTTGGAGCAACTGGGAATGAGTGTAAAGTACACATGTACAAGGCACAGGTGGACCTTTAGACATGGGGAGGAAGAATGGTGGGAAACAATAACAAACTACCCTTTTGTGACTAAAAACTCATGCTACCTAGATAAGCATTAAATTTACTGCCCAAGTGGTTATCAGACTAGGCTGCCAAAATTGCACATGCCTCTCTAGGTCAGCATATAAAGTATGGCTTTAAGCTTTCCACACAGCATGCATCTACGGAGGCAACAGACAAATCAGCATAATCTCTGCATACAACACAATTCAGCCAAAACACAAAGGACGAACAAAATGCCCAAAACGCAACATCTGCTCAGGAATTTCAAAATCCACAACAGAACTTTTCAAAGACATGTCATTACTTGCATACCTGTAAGTTTCAAAAGAATTGGAAAAGACATGAGAGGACAGGTTATGCGAGGAGAACATTGGGCTGTCCTATCTAATTTGCTACTTGATGCCAATAGCCTATATTATAGGGTAAAATCGCGATTTCTAGTGATATTTTCGCCCTTTTTAGCGCAACATTTACTATATCGGGCTTTTATTTTGAACAGTTACAGTAATGGTAAGGTAGAAATCAGATTTCCTCCGGGGGCTTGCTTCTTTTGTTTGCGTAACGGGCCGCCTACACAATATGCACATTCAGTTCAATGCAATCAACACACGACGAAGCGGGAAAACATACATGATTTATATAGCGTTTTTCGTCTAAATCTAATCACTCGTTCAAGTGACGAATTCTATAAATTGCAACCCTTCACAGACATATAGTAGGGATAAACGAGAATCCCGTCTAAGTTTGGGAAAGAAGGTTGAAGATGTTTTTTTATAGTTTTGAAGGGGGCTGAATCAGAATTTTGGGTCAACCTCTGGGAAATGTGGGACTGTAAAGAATAAGGGGGGTGAACATAGTACAGGGTGTAATGTGAATCAGGTTAAATTGGTTTTAAATGTACACCAATGATTTGTTCTTATAGGGATTAAAAAAATACACCGTCGGGTTTCGAACCCGATCCCCGGGGGGAGCGGTTTACCTAATCAGCGCGAGAAGTACATTGATCCCCCCCAAAACCCCTCCACCAAGTTTCATCAAAAATTGGACGTAGGATCTTCAGATAGGTGTTCACAAGCTTTTGGGTAAAAACACACAAATAACTCATTAATTATGCCAAATTGGGTACATTAATTAGCATATGCACGCCCATTCAAATCAGATGAAGGGCCAGCAGTCCGATCCCACCCACAAGTTAGTTACAATACCATAACCCTTATGGGTTCATTGTTATCGCGTCGTTTTACAACGCCGCCGCGACGCCTTGACTGATAGCATTATCACCCTTGCTTTTCAAGCCAAAAAAAAATCCAAACAACCTCAGATTTTGGAAACCGGGTCCAAATTATGCCCCCTGGTCATACTGAAGCAGAAAATTATTCATTCTTTGGGTTGACAGTTTCTGTTATATAATATAAGTCAGTTTCGTGACCACTCTAGACCTTTGTTACATTGCCCAGAATCACTAACGAAACCAAATGCCAACTTATGTAATATAGGCAAAAGACGAACAATTGACACCAGTTTCAACGAAATAGGAGCACTGGGTAACGTTACCCCCAGGATGACCATGAACCTTAACAGGGCTGTATCTGTTTAACTAAAGTCGGAACCTAGCCAAAACAACATACCTTTTTTTAATTCCTTATAATTAGACAAGAGTACATTGGTTACATTTAAACACACACAGTCCACACATTCCCAGAGTTTGACCAAATTCTGATTTAGCACTGTCAAACTCTAGAAAAAAATCTTCAAACTTTCTCCCCAAATTCTAGAATGGATCTGATTATAACCCTTACTATATATTCTAAGATGATACTCCGATTTTGTAGAGATTGTAAGCATACGGCTAGAAAACTTGAAGACAAACAGCCACTGCACACGCGCCGCGTCTTGAATCTTGGAAACTCAGAAACCATGACAGCAAATGACACTAACAGGCTGCACGTCAACTGAAACACTTCCCGTTTCACATTTTCCACCGCGAGTTGCTTTGCTGCATCTTCAAACCATCTTTAAAACCGGTAAACATACTACATACAGTTTTAGATCAATAAACAACTTTCGAAAACTACTACTTTACAGAAAAAAGATTCGTATACGCCGTTGGCCATTGGAGGTAGGAGAGAAGGAGAAAGATCTTTCCCTAATTGATTAAGCACGACGTTATCCCAATTATTCACGTGGCAACTCATGTAAAGCATAGACCACAAAAGGGCGCTTCTCGGCAGGGAGGAGAGGAGTAAGTATACTCGTTCATGTTCCATGTTCATCGCCGACAGAAGCTGGGCACGCCCAGGTAAAAAAGATAGGACCTCGGCGCACAGGAAGAAAGGTTATATCCCCGATGCGCAGTGGTTGTTTACATGTGGAGACGAAAACGACGAGATTGAGTCGATTAAGCCGAACTTCTGGTATTCCGTCAAAAAAAACCGGAGATGCATGGTCCGAAGAGAGTTACAGTGATTTTAGTTTGAAAACTTGGTGTTGAAAAACGCGGTATGTCTTAAGTTATGATATTTCGGAGACGAAATATAACTTGAATTGGAGAAGCAAAGCCGGTCTAAACAATGACAACCAACCTTGACAGTGCCCGGCGTGCCAGTTTTTCTCTATTGGTCCCGAAGGGGTTCTCATATTAACACAAATTGTAATGTTGTTTAATCAGATGGATATGTTATATTAAAATTAAAAATGTGCATTTTGTTATAAAAGTATCAAATTTGGCACAGAGAAGCGAGTAGAGAGGAGATTAAATTTGGAAAACAATGGATATGGAACCACCTGCATAGATCAAGTTCAATGTCTAGAGGGGGTGGTCACAAATGGTCAATTGAGGTCAAATACATTAAAAACATGCAGAATAAGGGTTGCCGGAACTCTTAAAACATCATAAACCTTCTAGGAATCTATTTGTGGCATACATTTCGACTTAATCACAGACGGTCTTCTTCCTTAAAAAAAAGGGACACGAGTTTGTATGTGAGGATACAAATTGGTATAAATTGCGCGTGTGGTCGAATATCAACCGAGGACATTTGTAGGATTATCAACAAAGAAAAGCAAAACAAAACACTAAGTTTTGAACTCCCCTGCTGTCCGGGATCGGCCCCAGAAAACAAGCATACTTCGGATATCGTCATGCACGACGAAAAAGAAAATACAAAACGCATTAGTATTACATGAAGTGGGCTGTACGGCTTTGCCCTCCAGTTTTGGTTTGATGTATTATATTGGTAATTAAAATGTGTTAAAAAATGGGGAGATAGGGCATATTTGCTGGAAATGTCCTCCTATCTCGTTAAGCTTAAACTAACATAACAATGAGGGGGGGGGGGGGGGTAATTCATTGAAGAGATACAGGGAATTAGCTCCCGGGGATACATTCGGTGAATTTGTTGAAAATGCTACAGTCATATCACATTTTATCACCAAAAGCCACCAAATGGAACAATCGGATATATATATTTTATACTGACACTGTACATTTTAAAGGGAAAAATATAGTGATGGCCCTTAGAAGAGTGGGGCATAATACACTAGGATTTGGTTCATGAAGGGCGGTTTAGCAGGTCCAAATAGGACAGGTAGTTAAAACACAACACAGCGGTATGCATTTTAGGAATATTTGTATTTTATTGAGCAGAAGCACTCAATTGAGTACCATGGGCCATAGAGGCAGTAAGGGCATGTGGTGGGGACCCCCCCCCCCCCCTTCCCAAAAAAAGTGTGAAATACTTAATACTGATTCCATTTACGACGGGCGTGCCGTGATGCTGCGGATGTGCGATTTCTTGCATGACTTATGGAAATTCACTGCCCCCTAAGTTATATTTGGCCCTCGCCCCCCCCCCCCCAAAAAAAAATCTCGGTGCTGCGATTGTTCATATTAAATGATTGAGGTTTGCTTTTTGGGGCTTGCTTCCCCCAAAAATATGCAGCAGTTAATATGCGAACCCCCTTCTTTCTCACGACGTATTCGCTCTGGAAACGTTGCCCTGCCCCAGCAACCCCCCCCCCCTGCCACCAAAACCAAGATGTGTTGAACCAAAATGGCAACAATAAATTGATATAGGGCAGGCCTAGCCCTAGGGCCTACTTGGTGAATATGTCCATGATAAACTGAATTATTCATCTGTATATTCTAAAACCATGAATATGAAATAGATTTTGTTAGGCTTACCGTTGCAAATCACACGTACTACGAGACACGTAATGCCGAATGCATGGCACACATTGCTATCGATGTAATTACAATGTGGTGGTAGAAATAGGGCGATGGGACACGTCCATTTTAACAATACTTGTACACGATAATGTGCTTAAAACATGTAGATTGTCTCTGAAGTGAAAATCGGTAATCGCACGGGTCTCATGTATTTCACCAAAAATGGCCAAACTTCGGGACAACATTGAAAAAAAGGGCACTTCGGACCATGGAAGTTTGCGGGGCATGTTTTTAGATACGGCATTTCTTCCCAAAAAACATAATTTTGTTCTCCAAAATATAATTTAAGAAATACGGCGCTACAAAAACATTCAAGTTTTAAAACCGCAAACGAAAAAAGTACGAGTAAACTAGAAGCAATGTAATCATCTTAGGAACATGGCAAATCTCGCTTTCAATATAAGACCACAATGATCCGAAATGATCTTGTTTACCTTGAAGTGATTGAACGGGTGACGGGGTTGCAAGTCTAAAAATATCAATTATCAGTATTAATTGTAAAACATATGCCAAGTTTCATGCTTTTTAGAAAGAAAGTGCACAATGCTTACAATATATGTCGCTATCTGCTTCACTTCAAACTATGTACACGATTGCAAGTGATGGCAATGCTATTCAGCGCAATATCGATCTCGTGTGTATGTTCCAATACATAGTTTACGACTGTTTACGAGGGCGGCGATGATCATCGGTCACAGGGATTTGGGAAAAGAGCCTCTCTTCTCTCCTACCCCATTGGTGGACAACGGGAGCTAGCCGCTTCACTGATTCAGTAAATTACGTAGCAAACAAATCTTCTTCCGAGCATAATGTTGGCCGTACTAAGTGGATTACGCCCTCTATAATTATATGTTGGCTCAAGGCGACTACGCCGAAGGTGAAAAGAAAACCTATACGGATCATACAGTGTTTTCGCACGCTTAAATCTAATGAAGGAAGTTTCATGATTGTAAAACAACGTTGAATCTTTGGAAAACTTTGAAGAACAATAAAAATCACACTCGCGTCGAACATTTGGACAACTTAAACTATACGGATATATAAACAAATGTTTTCGTCTAAAGCTAATCACACAGTCATAATCGAATTCTAAGAAATGACCCCTTGCATTGGTTTGTGCACGCAATTACGGGGAAAAATTCATGAAGATATTTACTGCCGGGTAAAACGATACCAATGCACGTACGGCTTGCGCCGAACGAACGTGCGAAATAATTATATCATTATTACACACAAGGCTTATTTGTTTGAGCTTAAAGGGTAAAAAAAAAAGGGTACTTCGACATCAAATGAGCGGCGGCGCGACTACTGAACAAACGTTTGTTCGTTCAATGGTGTCTATTTTAAAGGAAAAACGAATGTTGTGACAGCCTAGAAATTTTTATGTTGCATTCTACGGAGTTATAATGTAGATGTAGAATTCCTGGAAATACTAAGTTGGCACAAAATTCAAAACATGACAATTGTTGTTCTTCAGCGTACTCTTAACACTTAAGTGCCCGGGGGTGGGGGGGGTCCTAGGGACCCTAAAATTTGTTTTCGCGTGGGGGCAGCTTTACGCGGGGTTTTTTGCGCCATTTTTTGTTGTAACGTCTGGCTTTTATATGCGCTTGTTTTCACACCAACCAAAAATTAAAAGCGGCAAGCCCGTTTAATGAGTTAATTGGAGGGTCCCATGGACCCCACCCCCCCTTGGGCACTAACGAAGTCTCGGAGAAGATTTTAATTAAAAATCAAAGAACCAAAGCAAATTTGCTGATATATGTTCAACACATTATAGTTACATTAAAAAATAATTACCCCTTTGTGCTAAAACAAACGATTTCATTGTGGATGTTGCTAAACCCTTACTGTACAAAGTCTATGGGAAAATAAGGTCTTTTGCAAACACCGTAAAAATACAGGATCCTAAAACTGAAGTTTGTGTTAAATATATGGATAATTGGGTTCTAGAGTAGATATTACATAAAATAATTGTTCAAGTTTTCAAGTTGATGTAAGCAACTGCCCTCATCCAATTTTCCCTCTTTTTGTCCATTTTTTGAATGTTTTGAAAACATGTTTTGACCCTCATTGCAGATCAAATTCCACATTTTTGGGTTCTTATGACCCTCCACATGTGGTATTCAATTTCGTACAAAATTCCCTCGGGAAAGGGTCTCCTTGGGGGGGGCCCTGGTCACTAAGGTTAATCACCGAGATTGGTTGAACGAGCGCAAAAAAATCGAGGGTTTCCTTTACAAAATGACATACTTTACTGCATGGCCCATTTTCTTCAATACCAATGCCCATTCTATTCTCAATGAGATCTTTGGATTGAATCTTGATGCCCGAAAACAATGTATGCTTAGGTGAATAATTCCATCCAGCCACATATTTTAGTTATAGCAAATAACATGCTTAAAATAGGAAAAATAAACAAGGGAGATATCATAGTATTTTGGAAAAATCGAAAAACAGATTAAAACCTTACGCAGTGTTTACGCAAGATTACTTAATTGGACAACGATTTTCTCCACATTAGACGGAAACCGCTAATTTTGTTTTATTTTTATTTCCTGGCTTGAAAAGCAGTTAGGGGTAAGTAAGTAGCTAGGGGGATTTGACGTATGTGCCGTTAGTTTGTTCAGTTTGGTTAGGTTTTCGTTCAGGTTTCGAAAAAGTTTGAAGTCGATTGAACCAGACGTGGGGGTAAGGTACAGTCGGGGTTGCCTTCATATGTGGGATGACGTCCAAAAAGTAATGGAGCAAGGTCAAGTCACCGAGGTCTGCTTCAGTTTGGTTGGTTAGGTTATCAATTTTAGGGTATTCTTGGAAAAGTCGACGTCCGATACACCTAACTGGGTTCAAAGAGGTAATACGGTTCCTTCAATGTTGTTGCGGGTCAAAGTTCACTACCAAGAGTAAAATGTCATCTGCGGTAATGTTCCACTTTGGGTAGGCTTTCATTTTCGGGAAACTGCTACATTCTATGTTATTTAATGAGAACAATGTATTGAATTGATGCTGCAATGGAAACAGTTGTGCCAACCAACCAACTTTTGTTTAACTCCATTCGCCAGGGGGGTCGCGCAAGTTTACTTGTTGTATTTTTTTTTACAGTGTACTGCTAGCCCCCCCCCCCCCCCCCAAAAAAAAAAAAAAAAAAAAAAAAAAGGGTCGGTAGGTCGGGGATTTTTTTAAATATTGTATTTGAAACTCAATTTAAAGAATGGTAATAAATCAAAACACAACAATTTTACTGTTTGAACTCTTTTATTCAATAGCCAGCGATTCAAACAACCAACCCAACTCTATGCAACATGGTACATGCCGATTTTGAGCCTAAGGTGCTGATTCCCATAGGCCGTGCCGCCAATCCCGCCATGTAAACTGGCACAAAAATGCGTCATATTTTTACCTGAAGTGATAGCAGGAGACTGGAATGGTAACCGATAGTTGGGAAATAACATGTGCATTTTGGAATGTCTATTCGTTTCAATTATAAGCCATAAAAAATCCAATGAAATGACCTAAAGGCTGCCAAAAACTGAAGCCCGCAATTGAATTGACGTTTGTTTTCACCTCCAACGAAACTAAGATTTTGTTGGGGACTTTGTGCGCCGTGAATTCGGTTAGTGTAAAACGCATAAGCGCATAAGAGCATAAGACTGCGTAAGCATAAGAGCAATAGCGCATAAGAGCATAAGACTGCATAAGCATAAGAGCATAAGACTGCATAAGCATAAGAGCATAAGAGTGCATAAGCATAAGAGCATAAGAGTGCATAAGCATAATAATAACCGTATATACGGAACATAATCGCATAAGAGCATAATCGTATAAGAGTGCATAAGCACGGAACATAATCGCATAAGAGTGCATTTGCATAAGAATAACCGTATATATACGCAATATAATCGCATAAGAGCATAAGAGTGCATAAGCATAAGAATAACCGCGTATATTCGAAGCATAAGCACATAAGAGCATAGACGCATAAGAACACGATAGTGCATAAGCATAAGAATAGCCGTATAATACGAGGCCCCATGTCACTTGGGAAGATGCATAAAGTAGGCTGAAAATACCGAGTCCACAAAAATATCCTTAAGTTGCACAAAGTTTTGCAAACTTTGCGAGATCTGCAACATTCAGGAACTTCAGGTGACTTTGGCCGATTTTGAAACTTTGCCTTACTTTACGCAATTTCCCAAGTGACATGGGGCCTAAGAATAGGGCACTCGATTCAGTTGACTCTTCACCCAACGTTAGTTTCACCCTTTATTTCGTTGTCGTCTATGGAGCCCGGACTGTGGTCCGGCGGACATAATACTTTACACCGGTACTTTCTTTGCGACGAATTGAAACCAAGGCGATGCCATTATTTTAGCGTGGAAACAACTGAGGCGAGTTCTCTTTTTCGTGATGAACTTCATCTTAGATAAGATCACTAAAAAATGTGGCCCAGCTCTTAGAGGTATGGAATAGTATAATCGCCCGATTATGGATCTGACACAATTTACGACCTAATACTATAACTGCCCAAAAGGGGTTTTATACTCGTTAAGCACTAGCATCAGTGGAACCATGCTAATAAACTTTTCCCAAAAGAGACTCCACAAATGTTAGAATGCTTTCAAAGGACCACTAACCCACCATCATGCACAGGGGCATAACCAGACCTGCGCTTCAGGGGGGGGCAAGATCAAGAAGTTTCCGATTTTTCAGACGCCCAATTTTCCCGCGCTCGCAGCGCTTACGGGGAGACCCATATTGTTTCATTCGGTTAATAATTCTGATGGCGGGGGGGGGGGGTGTGGGTGAGAGCAGGGGCGCCCATTTCTTCTTCCATTTCTTTCTTCACTCGTTCTTCCTCTTCTTCCCTCTTCCCTCTTCTTTTGCCCTTTCTTATTTCTTTCCCTCTTTTCCCCCTTTCTTCTTTTCTTTCCCTGTTTCTTTCTGCTTTTCTCTTCCTCTCCCTTTTTCCTTCCCTTTTTTGCGCTCCCTTCCGTGTTTTTTGTGTGGGGGGGGGGGCAGCTTTCCACCGGCCCCAAGCATCCCACTGCGTTACGCCATGATAGTTCAAGAATTAAAAACTTAAAAAATTGTTCAGTAAGAAAAAACTAAAGGCAAAAAAATTTAATAATGGTCAAAATGAAGGGAAAGACAATAATAACAGCTAATAAATTTATCGCTTATTTTTACTGCGTTGATTCACCAGACTTGGGCAAGTGATCTTACGCAACATTAGCTTCACGAGTTATTCAGTTATGTCTATGGAGCCCCGGACTCTGTGGCTCCCACCGGACTATATCTGCTTTCACACCGGTCCCCAAAGGACGCAAAATAGTCTCACAATTTTGTTATTTTACCGGAACTACCTTTCCCACAAAACGTAGAGTGGATTAGTGTTGGTGCGCCATTCGAAAGCGACATCATCGAAGCGGTTACCACTTTTCTACTCCCCCTTCTCCCGCCATTCCTTCACTTCTCCCGGGAATGAGGAGAAACAGATAGGAATTACGGTTAGAGTGTATGTAATTTACCTAGTTTCTACAGTGAACAACTATTTTTTATGACGAATGTAAGCTAGTATGGCACTAGTTATATGCATTATGAAAAATCAGAACAACAATACTAACGGTTTTTTTTATCTGTCAAGGGCACTCCCGGTAATGCACAAAGGGGTCCATGCTAATTAATGGGAAAAAAACGACGCGATGATTTGAATTGGTTTGCGGTCAATGCTAGACTTAAATAAAAAGATTACACTCGCATGTAGAGAAAATCATAGTCAAAAACGTGGCGTGAAAAGGGTACTCGGACTGCAATGTTGGCTGTATTAGGCCAAAAATTGTTTGTTTGTCCTCGTCCGACCGACCGTGTACCTTGGTCCCGACCATATATTTTTTATTTCAATAATTTAAAAAAAAAATATTTTAACCCCAAACCTCAAGTTTTTGGTACGAAAATTAATTTACAAAATAAATATCACAAATCTAGGAAATATTACATGTAACCATGTGTATTTGGGTGTTTTCAGAGTCTTGGAAAACTTCAGTTCAAACATTTAGCATTTGTTGATCGTTGCTGTATTGGTTTCCATGACTTTACAATGACATGAATCATTTATGGACACCGTATAATTGATGGTTTGAGATTTAGTATATTACCGAGTTAGAAATGTGTTCAAGATTACAAATCTAAAAACATTATTGTTGCCATTGATTTCCTTCAAAACAGTTGATAAAGGCGATGATGAATATCTGTTAGGAAAATAATATCATTTTTATTTTATTTTCAAAGCTGAAAGCCGTCTGTAGTTTAGTCGGCTTTGAACGTAAACCGAACATTATAAATTCAAAATGGCCGATCGTATCGACTCTCAGTTCAATATGCAATGAACATGTTGAATATGCAAGTAAAACATGGAGCCAAAATGCTGTTAAACACTATAGGACTGTCTACTCATCAGATCCCTTGCCGATGCTTAGCCATTATTTGATCCTCGTTTCGCTGAGTCAATTCACCGCGGTTAGTGTAAAACGCATAAGCGCATAAGAGCATAAGACTGCATAAGCATAAGAATAACCGTGTATACGGAGCATAAGCGCATAAGAGTGTAAAACGCATAAGCGCATAAGAGCATAAGACTGCATAAGCATAAGAATAACCGTATATACGGAGCATAAGCGCATAAGAGCATAAGCGCATAAGCGCATAAGAGCATAAGACTGCATGAGCAAGGGCTTACTGTATTTTGCGAAACGAAACGAAACAGAACTCCCATTGGATTACACGCTTTATTCCGTCATGCATGCATAACGTGCATAACGGAATAAAGCGTGTAATCCAATGGGAGTTCTGTTTCGTTTCGTTTCCTGGGCGTTTCACAAAATACAGTAAGCCATGAGCAAGCGCATAAGAGCATAAGACTGATGACAATAAGAATAACCGTATGTACAGCATAAACACATAAGAGCATAAGCGCATAAGAGCATAAGACTGCATAAGCATAAGAATAACCGTATATACGGCGCATAAGAGCATAAGAGCATAAATTGCAAAAGAATAATACGGCGCATAAGAGCATAAGACTGCATAAGCATGAAAATAACCGTATATACGGCGCATAAGAGCATAAGACTGCATAAGCATAAGAGATAACCGTATTATACGGAGCATAAGCGCATAAGAGCATAAGAGATAAATGCATAAGAGCATAAGCACATTTCTGAAACAATTTTTTTTAGTTGCAGAATGTCAATATCAAAGTGTTTAAATGTCGGGATTTTAATGCGTTTACATGTATTGCATCTCTACAAATTTTGACGGGGTTTGCGACCCGAGGTCTGAAACTCCTTTACATGTCTAGGAATTTAGGTAAAAAAATGACCTATTGACGATTTTTTTCTCGAAAATTTTGCACAAATTTGGACCAATTGTCTAAGGGTTTTCTGCCCCCTTCAAAAAAGGGTGATTTCCTTCTCTTCTTTTCTTTTTGTGGAGAAAATGGGACCAATGTCTAATATTTTGTGAAAAACAACCCAATTGGGAGGCACATCACCGTATGCATGACCATTTCAGTATCCCCCCCTCCCCCCCTTTCCCCCTCCCCCTCCGATTATGCTCCGTATGTATGGTAAATCGAATGCGTTTTACACCATCGTGCGCGTATGCTCCGTATTCGTATATAGGCTTCGTGGGGCTTATGCGTTTTAACATTCTTATGCACCCCTCTGCTGTTATCCGTTATGATGCGCTATAGGCCACCATGTCACTGGAATTTCGCGGAAAGTAAGGGCAAAATTCGAAAAATCGGCCAAACTCACCTGAAGTTCCTGAATGTTGCAGATCTCGCCAAAGGTTTGCAAAACTTGTGCAACTTTAAGGATATTTTTGTGGTCGTATTGTCAGCCTAATATGCATCTTCCCAAGTGACATGGAGCTATTCTTTACCGTTGTAGCCGGAGTACGGCGCGGAACTATAATTACTTCTACACTGGTTCCCAACTTAAGATCACGTTTCCCATGTATATAAAAAATGTACTTCTTGGGTGGCAACCAACTCTCTAACCTTCGACTTTGACGGCATGACCCCAAACCCCGGTGAAGGTGCAACCCTTCACAGTTTAATGATGGAAAGGATGAGAAAAACAATACCTGGATAGTGTTTTTATGCCCGTAATCTAATTCTTAATATTGTTCCAACATATATAAAGTATACGATTTTACAAAAATGAAAAATTAAAAAATACTCGACCCACTAGATTTTGAAGCTCTTACGAGGCTTCTTTACTGTTGCGGATAGGGATTCGAGTAAACGGAACCAAAAATCACGAACTTCTCCCGAAAGTGAAACAGGAGATGATTGCCAGTTGTCCAAATATTGTCCCGTTCCCCCCGCTACAAAATATAGCTGATTGAAAACACAAGTGTTATCTCTTCATCTTCACACTGCTTCTGCACCAGGTCAAATGACTTCATCTAGGTTATATGATCAAAGATCCAACACTATGGGCTCACAAATCGCTGAAATTATTAAAATCCCCATTTTGTTTTCAGTTGCAACGCAACTCACGTTGGGCGCCAATTTACTAAGGGAAGTGTTTCCGTAGCCGTATACGTCTACCTAACCCCGGGGTTTCGTAGCCGTATACGGCTATAATAACCAAAACAGGCCGTGGTTAGGTAGCCGTATACGGCTACGTAGGGCTTGTCCACAGCCGGACACATTCATGCGTGACGAACGTAACAAATAATCGGGCCCCAAGAAGCAAGCAAATTTTGTTTTGGTTGGGGGTTTTTCTTAAAAAAAAAAAAAAAAAACACAAAAACATATTTCCGCATGACTGTTTGATCATTATAAAATGTGCCAATTAGTATTGGACTTTAAAACCCTCGTCCTTTACGAACAGGGGGGGAATGTTAACCACCCCCAGTGAACTTCCCCCCGGTCCCCTAAAATGCCAAAACTTTCATGAACAGCTTTCTAGGTATTCGTTCTTTCATCCTTTCCGTCATTTTAGCGGAAAAATGTGAAGGGTAGCACCTTCACCGGGGTTAGGTTATGCCGTCACAGTCGAAGGGAATGGGGGGTTGGTTGCCACCCCAGGATATTTTATGGTGCATTTGTTAAAATATCACTCACAGTATGGCTCTAAACTCTATGTTTATGTAAAACTAGCCAAATGCCAGCATTTAGACTGAAAACACGCAGAAAATCCGATTGCCTGCGATTTTAGCGCAAATTGCCGATTTTCGTCGCCTATTTTCGTCGAAAATTGCAATTTTTTGCCGACTCGCGGATTGATGACGTCATGTGACGCCAACTAGGTATGTGTGGTTAACTTATTTTGGTATCAATGGAAAGAGATGAACCATAATCTTATCCATTGTGTATCAAAATCATAAGCCTCCGGTGCTTTATACAAATTCCTCTAGGGGGGTGGTAACCCCGCCCCCCTTTGGTAACGTGTTACAAAAAAAAAGGCTTGGTAAGACGAGTTAAGGATTACGATCACAATAGTCAGTTATAGTTCGTGGACTTTACGATCCTATTTGTTGGTCCAAAATAATAACGCAATACTGCTTAATGCTTTTGCAACCCCTTCCAGGATGTATAACAACACTATACTGTGACGAGTGAAATTTTTAAATGTATGCCTAACTTTTTAAATATGTCTATTGAAAATCAACACTAGAATATGAGTTTGCGACTTCTTTTGTTGTATTCTATTTTAAACCGTTCTAAACGAAAACCCTAGGCCCTTGAAGAGCTCTTTTAGAAGCAACGATTGTATTTCTTTTATTAAAGAAATGGCAATTATAACACTACTATGGTTTTGTGAATGTTTTAATTAATATCCGAATGGTTAGCAAAGCGCAATAAAACACGACACGGACAAACATTCTTTTCCAAGCTCTCTTAATTTTACAGCAATTATTTATTTTATGAATTGTCTGCCAGAGCAAAAGAATAAGAAATATATTTCAAAACACTTTTTATTTTTTTCGTTTTTTTTAAAACTAAAAACCCTGAAAATGAGAAAAGAATACGACCTTAATTTTCCAATCTAGATGTTTTTTTTGTTTCATCAAGGATTTTCACCATTTAAATTACACCAAACGACGTATTCAAACCAAACTCAATAAAGTTTTTAAAGAATAATCTTAGGAGGCCAAAAATAGGTTGTCTCAGCTTTCCCTCGCGCATAGCTTTGTACATTAGATTTAGCTCATAGCTCTATTCGGCGGGGGCATTTTTGAATTTGACACTTTTTTCACATTTTACGATTTTTTTTTCTTGGCCGATAACTCGTACTTTTCTTGACAACAAAAGTGTGTCTCAAAATTTGGGAACCAATGGAACCATACAAATAAAAAAATGGAACTATGGACTCTATTGTGTTTTTCTTTTATTGTGTGAAGTTTGTTTTATGCCTTGAAAATGGAAGAGGATTACATTGGACTTGGCACATATTATATTTTTCTAAATTTAAACAAAAAATTATTTATAAATTAACACAAATGTGTGACTATATGGTAATTTATACGTAGGCCTAAATGTTTTAGACTATTCCCGATCATTTTTAAATATTTAAAGCCATTTGACATGATGGAAGATGAAATTTATATTGAGTATAGTTGATCTTCATATTAACTCAATCAAGGATCTTATCTGATTTAGCCTATGAAACAGAAATATGGAATATCATCACTTATATCCTTACCACAAAACGCTGAACCTCACAAGCGCGATGGCTGCTGGGTGGGGCTAGGGATTTCACTGTACTAGCCCGGAAATTTAACAAGACACACATGCAAGCACACCACCATATCAACATTTGAAGACTTTAAAAACCGGAACTTTGTTAATGGGCTTCATTTACTTAAAATGAATTGGAACATTGTTATATTTCTTAATTAAATTCTTGAAGGGCGAAATTTTGTTACGCCGTGGAATTACATACATATTGGATACAAGTTACCATGGGCATGCGTCATCGAATCGATGCATCAAGGCAGGGAAGATCAATAAATGGAAGGGACTCCTTTCCCATACGCGCGTTCATGATGGGCGCAGCCATTTTAAAATAGGGCGTGTGTTTCTTGGCCCTTAATTTCATCGTAGAGGCGTAGCTTATTTTCTTATTGCATGCTTTGATGTTAGGTAATGAAAACACTTCAAGTTTGATCTGATTGGATTTGATACTCATGACATTCGATTATGCGTGAATCACGTTCTCTGAAAAGGCGGTGCTGGCGAGAAGGAGGTGCTGGTAATTTGCCAGCACCTCCTTTTCTTGCTACAGAGTGATCCGTATTTGCCGATTGATGCGCTGTGTCGTGAGGCTCCGATATTCCGTGTCTATTGAATGGGAAAAGAAACATAAATCGGAATAGCAAAACGGCACTGTCAGAGCCCTGATCAAGGCGTTCCTGATGCGCTCATTACTTCCAACTTTTGCTCGCGCGTGCCGAATAGCACAGACGCGTATTGCGGAATACGCGAAATTACCCGCCCTTTTGCAGTTCAGACCATGTGATTTTTTGGTCAAAAATGCGTAAAATGAACAAAATATGAGAAAAAATGAATATATATAGATTCTGTTAGAATACATGGAAAGAAAACATGTTAATGCCATTAAACATGAAAAAAACTAAAAACTGGCCATAGACACCATTGTCTCAGCAGTTGGTTCTAAATGTTTTAATAATTATCGCACCTAATCGAATTTAAACAAAGATTTCTTTTTTCTACTATACACTCGTTGAGTGTCGCTCTGCTTTTGTGAGATTTTGGCCCGAAATTATGCTCCAGGACCATATGGTCCAGGCCCATATGGTCCTGAGCATAAGTAATCTTGAGAAATATTCTATGTCAAATTTTAATGCACATGCTCCAGGACCATATCGCAAGTATGCTCCTGGAGCAGTATTTGACTTAGAATATTTCTCCACTAAAAAAAAAAAAAAAAAAAAAAATTAACACAAATGTGTGACTATATGGTAATTTATACGTAGGCCTAAATGTTTTAGACTATTCCCGATCATTTTTAAATATTTAAAGCCATTTGACATGATGGAAGATGAAATTTATATTGAGTATAGTTGATCTTCATATTAACTCAATCAAGGATCTTATCTGATTTAGCCTATGAAACAGAAATATGGAATATCATCACTTATATCCTTACCACAAAACGCTGAACCTCACAAGCGCGATGGCTGCTGGGTGGGGCTAGGGATTTCACTGTACTAGCCCGGAAATTTAACAAGACACACATGCAAGCACACCACCATATCAACATTTGAAGACTTTAAAAACCGGAACTTTGTTAATGGGCTTCATTTACTTAAAATGAATTGGAACATTGTTATATTTCTTAATTAAATTCTTGAAGGGCGAAATTTTGTTACGCCGTGGAATTACATACATATTGGATACAAGTTACCATGGGCATGCGTCATCGAATCGATGCATCAAGGCAGGGAAGATCAATAAATGGAAGGGACTCCTTTCCCATACGCGCGTTCATGATGGGCGCAGCCATTTTAAAATAGGGCGTGTGTTTCTTGGCCCTTAATTTCATCGTAGAGGCGTAGCTTATTTTCTTATTGCATGCTTTGATGTTAGGTAATGAAAACACTTCAAGTTTGATCTGATTGGATTTGATACTCATGACATTCGATTATGCGTGAATCACGTTCTCTGAAAAGGCGGTGCTGGCGAGAAGGAGGTGCTGGTAATTTGCCAGCACCTCCTTTTCTTGCTACAGAGTGATCCGTATTTGCCGATTGATGCGCTGTGTCGTGAGGCTCCGATATTCCGTGTCTATTGAATGGGAAAAGAAACATAAATCGGAATAGCAAAACGGCACTGTCAGAGCCCTGATCAAGGCGTTCCTGATGCGCTCATTACTTCCAACTTTTGCTCGCGCGTGCCGAATAGCACAGACGCGTATTGCGGAATACGCGAAATTACCCGCCCTTTTGCAGTTCAGACCATGTGATTTTTTGGTCAAAAATGCGTAAAATGAACAAAATATGAGAAAAAATGAATATATATAGATTCTGTTAGAATACATGGAAAGAAAACATGTTAATGCCATTAAACATGAAAAAAACTAAAAACTGGCCATAGACACCATTGTCTCAGCAGTTGGTTCTAAATGTTTTAATAATTATCGCACCTAATCGAATTTAAACAAAGATTTCTTTTTTCTACTATACACTCGTTGAGTGTCGCTCTGCTTTTGTGAGATTTTGGCCCGAAATTATGCTCCAGGACCATATGGTCCAGGCCCATATGGTCCTGAGCATAAGTAATCTTGAGAAATATTCTATGTCAAATTTTAATGCACATGCTCCAGGACCATATCGCAAGTATGCTCCTGGAGCAGTATTTGACTTAGAATATTTCTCCACTAAAAAAAAAAAAAAAAAAAAAAATTAACACAAATGTGTGACTATATGGTAATTTATACGTAGGCCTAAATGTTTTAGACTATTCCCGATCATTTTTAAATATTTAAAGCCATTTGACATGATGGAAGATGAAATTTATATTGAGTATAGTTGATCTTCATATTAACTCAATCAAGGATCTTATCTGATTTAGCCTATGAAACAGAAATATGGAATATCATCACTTATATCCTTACCACAAAACGCTGAACCTCCCAAGCGCGATGGCTGCGGGGTGGGGCTAGGGATTTCACTGTACTAGCCCGGAAATTTAACAAGACACACATGCAAGCACACCACCATATCAACATTTGAAGACTTTAAAAACCGGAACTTTGTTAATGGGCTCCATTTACTTAAAATGAATTGGAACATTGTTATATTTCTTAATTAAATTCTTGAAGGGCGAAATTTTGTTACGCCGTGGAATTACATACATATTGGATACAAGTTACCATGGGTATGCGTCATCGAATCGATGCATCAAGGCGTTCCTGATGCGCTCATTACTTCCAACTTTTGCTCGCGCGTGCCGAATAGCACAGACGCGTATTGCGGAATACGCGAAATTACCCGCCCTTTTGCAGTTCAGACCATGTGATTTTTTGGTCAAAAATGCGTAACATAGTAAAAGTAAAATGAACAAAATATGAGAAAAAATGAATATATATAGATTCTGTTAGAATACATGGAAAGAAAACATGTTAATGCCATTAAACAAGAAAAAAACTAAAAACTGGCCATAGACACCATTGTCCCAGCAGTTGGTTCTAAATGTTTTAATAATTATCGCACCTAATCGAATTTAAACAAAGATTTCTTTTTTCTACTATACACTCGTTGAGTGTCGCTCTGCTTTTGTGAGATTTTGGCCCGAAATTATGCTCCAGGACCATATGGTCCAGGCCCATATGGTCCTGAGCATAAGTAATCTGGAGAAATATTCTATGTCAAATTTTAATGCACATGCTCCAGGACCATATCGCAAGTATGCTCCTGGAGCAGTATTTGACTTAGAATATTTCTCCACTGCTCCATGAGAATATTTGCCATATGCTCCTGGACCATTTGTATTTTCAAATATGCTCCAGGAGCATAATCAGCATATTTGACTTAGAATATTTTTCCAGATTATTTTTGCTTCAGGACCATAGAGCATATGGTCCTGCAGCATAATTTCAGGTCAAAATCTCATAGAAGCTGCGCTCTGGACATTATGAAACTAACAAAGAGTGTTTCTTTGGCAACACTCGAGAGTCTTAGGATTGTATTATACCTGGTGGTACAGTTACTATAATACATGTCGTGTGTGTGATCCGTCGAGCTAGCTAAGGAAATGTTCACGTTTTTTAAGAAATACAAACATTATGAGCCACTGGTATTTGACAGCTTTTGACAGGCATGGGTACTGTTTCTAGTCAGGAAGTAGTGTTAAAATTTGACCGATGTTGAACCATGTCGCTGTCCGATAAGATGTCTGCCTCCTTGTGCATAATGACATCTGCTAAAATACTAAAACCCATGGAGACCTAATCGTTAAACTCCGTGTACAAATGTTTTGTTGTGATTGACAAATTGTAATTTAACAAGATGTCATTGGTCTGGTCCCTTGGTAGTCAACTCGAAATGTAAGGAACACACACGATTTTTACGGAAACCAACTGCAGATTTCTCCTAACAATCCATCCATCAAATACGTCATGCTATTTGGTAAAATCGGTAAGCAGTAAACTGAAGTTCCATGAATCAAGCCGAGTTATCACGTTATTCATGGAATGTTTGATGAACAAATTCAATATACACGAAAAACTCTCTGAGGTCTACTAGCCAATTTTATTGGTTATACATATGGTTATACGATATATTTAGCCAATCAGAGAGGTTTGTGCAGATATATGAAAATAAGCCTAATCGGCATATAACTTCGGGTTGACTGCGCATGCGCATGTCAGATTCGCGGGTGAGAACGGGAGTCCTAAAACCATGAAAATACGACGAGACGAGGTTGTTATGCGATGAAATTAGCCGCTACATTCAATAGGAATTCATTTGATTTTTTTCTGTCTTTTACCACATTTATCATTCTAATTAAATCAAAATTATTTTGGCCGGGATATATGCAAATGTGTCAAAGGTATGAAGACCAAACAGCACACGAAACTCGATTGCATGGCATTTTTTTGGTAACGGTAGCGTCCTATCGCACTGAAACTACATTGAGCAATCTCGTCGTGTTTTCGTGATTTTAGCACTCCCGTTCTCACCCGCGAATCTGACATGCACATACGCAGTCAACTGGATTTTTTCAAGATTTCAGAACACACGTGATCGGCGTGATATTACCCACAATGCATCACGAATCTGTAATGCCGGTTTTGCTTATTCTACTTTGATTACTCAAGAGGTTCCATGCTCTATCATGAGCCAATCAGAACCAGTTTTTATATAGCGCTTAATCCCCCTAAACAGTCTCAAAGCGTGGTTGCCAAAGAAATCGTCAGTCATTTCGCTTCATTTAGGTGGCTGCTGAAAGACATGCCTTACAAGCGCACAAGCTTATCAACACTTAGATTGTAATATTCCCCATAACAACTCCCCAGTTTCGCTTGGGTCGACAAGGCAATTGAGATTAAGTATCTTGCACAGGGACACAAACACGTTAACCACATCAGTGGGGCTCGAACTCACGATTTTAACGGTCTGAACCACACGTGCTCCGCAAGAACCACACGTGCTCTGTAAGAAAGGTTGTAGACCTCAGTCGATTAAACGATCACCTATATATATCATATACAAAGATAAACCTCGGTATTAATTGTCAAACTTGCCACGGTAACCACGCTAGACCTCTGAATGGCTTATACTCAAAGGGGATGAGGTCCGCTGGCACATTCTGGAGAAAACCCATGTTTTCGGATTTTTTCATTGATTGCCATGGCAACCGTGAGCCGACCAATGAGCACATTTCACTGAATAACTGATATTTTTACGTTTTCTAGTTACGTATGCTTGAAATTGCTATTATGCTTTTTTTTTGAGACGACGTAAGAAACGCCGACTTTGGAAAATGGCATAAATTATGAGTTAAGTGGTGACATTGAAAATGACGAGACAAAATGGGAGCTAATATGTGACGGCCTTGAATAGATGAGATTAAGAGGTGTGTGTGTGTGGGGGGCAGCATTTATAACTTTATAACTTCTTTAATTATTATTCAGTCTTCCTAAACGAGGTGCGGTGCCAAATTTTTCAGTAGGATTTCTCCGTACAAAACATTTTCTTTTTGTGGGATTCATGGAGAAATGTTCAAACAAGAACAATGATACTTTACAATTGGGGTATAACTCAAAGGAACAAGGCACGGATAGCAGATAGGTACTGGACCTGCGAGACCGGAGTAAAACTTACAGAAGGAAAGACTATTTTCTAACTAAATTTTACTATGGTGAGTCAAAAAGTAGACTTGAGGTAAATTATTTTCCCCGCCGAAAGCATTTTGGAAAACAGCGTATAGATAGATGTCCGGAAGGATGTCCAGATGTGTGCAAGAAATGCTAGTCCATCTGTCATTGTCTGTTTTCAGTAGTTGTAGGTGTGTACGTTGATGAATTTCAAAGAGGTTTGGAGGGAGTGGACCTCTGGACCTTAACACTTGGGTTGTCCAGAACAATGTCCCGAAAATCAAATAACAAAAACATTGTTTTGAGGTAGCGGTTTCATTTAGAAGACAAAAGTATGCAAATGTGCTTTTTGAATAGAATCTCATGCTCTACATCACATCGCACATCTCACACAGCAGCCTACGAAATAAGTCTAAATGAAACCTTTACCTATTTTGAGAGTCATGTATTTTAGTTGAGGTTTACTACCCTCACCATTTACGCTCCCATAGCATCTGTACTGCTCGGTCACAGCGCCGCCGATTCCGTATCCGCATCGCTAATTGGCCGGCTATTCTTAGACATGCGCTACGTCATGGGACTCCCCAGCAGCCAAATACTGTGTTAAAGGCTTGAACAAAAAAAAAACGGTTTCGCGGTACCCTGGATATCGCGAAATCGACGAATCAGGTGGTCGATCTGATGTTAGAAACGGGTTCCTCACAAAAAACACACCTTAAGCTCACTAGTTTTTGAGTGTCTGGAGTGTGGCATGACTTGACAGCAGCAATCGATAATTGAGCCAGCTGATAAGGTAAGAAAAATGCTTGTATGGATCGTATTTTTCACGTTTTTTCGTCTTTTCAAAAATAAGCCTATATTATAAACTAGTACAATTTAGTTAGGAATATTTTGGTGCGTAAATCGTTACGATAGGCCAATCTCCAGTGTACCGCAATGTACAAAAAATCCGAATCAACGCTATCTGACACTGTGTGTACGTGGAGTTTCCCACGCTCAGCCGATAATGATGTGGTTGATAACTCCTTAGCGCAGTGAAGATTTGCCGTGGATCTGACCGTGATTCAACAATGGCCGGCGCTGTGTGCCAAGACGACTATCGCAAGCCATAAAGGCCATAACGTATTGCCGCAACGCGTTGCGAGAAAGTAGCAACGCGTTGCCAAAATTTCACAACGCGTAGCGAAGTTGGCCAATTAAAATGATCAATTTCTGTGACGTATTTCAAAAAATAGATCTAGCAACGCGTTGTGGAAACTCACAACGCGTTGCAAGCCTTCACAACGCGTTGCGAGATTCATAACGCGTTGCGAGCTTTACAACGCGTTGCGAAGGTCCACAAGCCATAAGGGTCGTAACGTATTGCCACAAAGCGTTGTGAGAAAGTAGCAACGCGTTGCGACATTTTGGCAACGCGTTGCGGCGTCGGCCAATCAAAATCATGAATTTCTGTGACGTATTTCAAAAAATAGATCCACAACGCGTTGCAGCAATACGTTATGGCCTTTATGGCTTGCGATAGACGACACGTAAATGGGGTGTACCATTCAGATTTCTCATTGGTTAGTGACGCGCAAAATTGGCGCTCTCAGCACACAAAGTGTTAATTGACTATAATTGCAAGTATGCGTCATTTTACTTTCACTGACATCCCTGTTGGTGAACAAGGAGGGGTGGATTCTTGGGACCTAATTGTTTCAATGAATTTCAGTTTCTTTTGTTTAAAAAGAAGGGGATCCAAAAGTCGGAGCCCCAAAATTCCTTTAGAATGATATCGCGGAAAATACTAAATGTTGGGTTCATTGACCCTTCCCTTTTGTCTACTTAAATGTCAAGAAAGATTTTTAATAGACTTTATGCGGAGCAACACAATTGTACGTATCCATTCATGCATGTGACTTGATTTGATTTTTTTTTGTAAAACGGTGGTCAGGAAAGTTGAAAATAAACTCTTTGGTTTCAGTACATGTAACTGGCTCGAATTTTATCAACTAATCTTGACAAATGAGGCCTGCGAGTCATAATATTTCCCTGACACAATGTATAGTTTGTATTGTTTTACTTGCATTTGTTTGTTTTTTGTTTGTTTGTTTAGTTTTGTTTTTGTTTTGTTAAAGGACACATGTTTAAATACTGAAGAATAATACAAACTGCTAAGTTACTTTTTGTGCCAGGTGTACATGTACTTAACGAAAACACTGCTTATAATTGATTTTATACACACAGCTTAACCGCAACTTGCCCTTATCTTTCATTACAAGTTACTAGGTAACAGGAACTCAAAGCTTAAGATTTATTTTTATTCTTCCTTTTTAGTTATTCTCAAAGCATCTCGCCAAATACAGACCTCTAGAACAAACTCACAAATATAAGAAAGTTGGTTTTATAATATTTATAAGTTAACTATTGGTAATTTTCCTAATTTTTTTAACAACTAAATTGTGTTGGTGTGATGTTAACAAGTGTTTTTTTTTAAATACTTTCTGGATATCAATCACGGCTCAAAGTATCAAGGCTACAAATCCTGATCCAAATTGGAATGTAAACGTCGAAGTGAGTACAATTATGTTAAAACGAAATGGACAAAACAAAATCAGGTGAATAAGAAGCACCTATAATGAAATAATATCGCAAGTCTCACATTTATCGTAAACAAAATATACACTGAATTAGCAGCTCAATATTAAGTTGATGATTTGGCAAATAGAATAATGCGAAACTTTTTAAATTCACACTTCAATTTCATGAAATTAAATTTCAGGAAATTAAAACAACAAAAAAATCAACTCCTGTTGGAAAGTGTTAAACAATGCGTCTGGCCGGTAACAGACCAGGTAACCTTTATACTTTTGTATTTCTAAACTATTTTGGGAAAGTACTGACAAGGCCAACACCAAAGACTAAAGACTAAAGATATATCAAACACTTGATTAATTTCTTTACAGATATTGAAGTCTGTACTCAAATCAAGAAACTAAAAAAGACATCCACTGGAGTTGATTCAATCAAAACGAATCTTTAAAATATTGTGCTGATTCAGTAGTTGCTATAAATTGTTCCATACTTTAATTTGACTTTATATCAACCGATTGAACAATATGATTGGGAGGAGTGGAGCTTGAGAAGGATATTCGACACTGCATCATAATTTTATTTTTGTATTAGGCAAAACAAAATTTGTTTCCAGTAGGCCGCGCGCATTTGATTTTGGAACCCATTTTAAACACACTTAACCTCTCTCTATGGGTATATGATGTATGTGTGTGGGAGCTGGGGGGGGGGGAGATGAGTACAGCTGCGTGTGTTATGTGTCTGGATGTGTGTGCGCATTCAAAGGCTGCGAGAGATGAAAGCAGGATATCAAATTATTCATCAGTATAAACTAATTCTTGAAGGGATTTGAATTTGTGCTTGTCATGGCGTAATGGCATGGGTATATAGCAGTTACTACTCGATTCATTGATAATAGGACCCAGTACCATTCTTGCGGAGGTGAACAATCAATGAGTGGCCGCAGGGACTCGCTTAATAATGTTATTGTGGGGAATGTGAGGCCAAATTACAAGATTGTGGCTTTCATTCATGAATGGAACATTTGTTATTTAGTGGATGGGAGTGAGGAGTTATATGAGCAGAGTGTCCTCCAAGATTAATCAAGTGTGGCACGTGCATTTGACATTCTCTTTCATTTTCCCTCTCCGACTTAATTGAATAGGTCCAAAACTCCAGGGGGACGAACGTATCAACGCGAATCGACTATACCAAATATGTGCGCAAGAACGACTCATAAGAAACAGCATTTAGATTTTCCACGACTTCATTTGAATGGTATAACATCGGGCTTATAATTTTTGATGATATTAAGAAATGCTTATTTTCATGGTGGAGTTGATTTATACACCATTATTTTTATGTCAAAGACCCCTGACAGGAGTTGATGCGGGTTCACGAATTAGTCAAATGAAAACCATAGTAGAAGAGGAATAAGGACAAGCTGCTAAATCGAGATGAGACATGTAAGTCCCCTACCGTACTGCAAATTATATACGTTAATTTGAGGCGTATGATTATTAGAAAAATCATGAAATGTTAACACTTAAGTGGTCAAGGTCTTGGGCATGCCCGTTGGTGGTCTAGGGGAGCCGCATTTCCAATAGGAATATTTCAATAAAACTCATCACAAGTCAAGACTACTCCAAAACATTAACAACAAACAAAGAAAAATTGAAAAGTATTATTCGACCTTGAAATTAGGGGCGAAACATTGATTTTCATGAGTACCAATTTTCACCAAAAGAGGCCATTTTGTTTTTGAATTTTCTCCAACATTTACACTTAAAAATTTAAACTAGTAGTTGTTTAAGTTAAGAATGGATTAAATTAACTATGTTTAGCCAAAACAGGGTTGTTTGATAAATTTTACTATTTTTTACTAAGCTGTTTTTCCGAGCGATATTCCGAGCATTTGTACAGGGAAATAAATTACGGATTATGAATTTATGAAATATATGCATAATTTTGATGCCAACTGTGTTGCCCGTTGCTCCCAAAATAATAAAAGTAACTATTGGTATCCCTGTCAGACTGATCTTGTTAGATGGGCAATTACCTCTAATTTTCACAAATATGCTTGGTGTTTTTTTTTTGGATAGGTGCGTTGGGATTGATGTGAGGATACTTTGAAGAGATACCTTTTTTGTCTACTTTTCCAAAACTATTTTGATCAATACCTAGCCCTACTGCAATTTTAATAGCATATTTGGAAAGATTGGACAATTTCATTCAGAAAATGTTTACTTTTCATATGCTAACATGTACAGTATGGTTTGGAAGTTATGAAGGTTTAAGCTCAAAATGATGCGTGACACTTGAAATTTGCAGATGAAACGCAAACAGGCCCCACTTCAAGAGGCATGGCCATATGTAGGTACATGCTTATGTCCCTTATGTACCTTACATAAGCAGGTACGTTACCTGCTTTTCAAATACCGTATGTGCGTGCGTGCGTCCGTCCCTGTATGTCCCTGAGTATGAAGGTGCGTATGTATGTTCCTAAGTATGAACGTGCGTATGTATGTAGATATGCTATGTTCGTGCATAAGTATATATTCTTATTTACTTGCCTAGTTATGTGCGTATATGCACGTGCATATGTATGTGCACAGAGGCTACATATATACCTTTGCAGGTATTTATGCACCTATGTAGGACCTGTGTATGTAGGAACCTGCATGTGTGTGTGTGTGTGGTGTGTGTGTATGTGTGTGGGTGTGTGTGTGTGTGTGTGTGTGTGTGTGTTTGTGCGTGCGTGTGGGGGTTGGGGTGTGTGTGTGTATGTGTGTGGGTGTGTGTGTGTGGGTGTGTGTGTGTGTGTTGTGTGTGTGTGTGTATGTGTGTATGTATGTATAACTTCTCCCTACACGATAATTCACAAAACTGGACTTTCAAATTGGGCCGCCCCTTTCCTTTTTAAGGGAATTTTTATTTTCGTTTTATTTCGCTGTTTCAGCAAAAGTTTCGGCATTTGGACTTTGACATTAAGCATAGATCGCAGAGAGATGGCGTCACTGAATTTATGCAAGCTGTCATTAATGATGGTTATCTATTTTTACAATTCGCTTTAAAAACAACTTATTTTAACCTTTGAATTGGGTCATCAGAGCCTAAGTTAAATCTGTTTTTTAAGAAAAAATATATAATTTTTATAATTTGAGCATATTTCAGCTTTTGATAGATCTAATAGAAAAAACACTAGTTATTCTTGGGATCAGTGGTCATGTAGGCCGATCAAAGGGGCATTCTCTGAAAATCTATGAATTTCTTCTTCCACAAATCGGAGACTATCATCACCAGATTCGATAACAAAATCCCCGGTAGAGTCTGCATATATGGTGTTCACAGATTAGGCCCAAATGCCGCAATTACCAATTAAAGGGGCATTCATTGAAAATTTATTAATTCCTTCTTCTCCTGCAAATTGAAGGCTATTACAAGATTTGCTCACAGGATCCCCTGGTAGAGGCTGCATATGGAGTATTCACAGATTAGGCCCAAATGCCACAATAACCAATTAGAGGAGCATTCCTTGAAAATCTATAAATTCCTTCTACCGCAAATTAAATCACCATGGGATTCTCTCACAGGATCTCCTGGTACGGGCTTCATATGGGGTGTTCAAAGATGGGCCCAAATGTCACAATTACCGATTAATGGAGCATTCCTTGAAAATCTATAAATTCCTTCTCCTCCCACAAATTAAAGGCTATCACCATGGGATTCGCTCATAAGATCCTCCAGGAGAAGCTGCATTAATTACCAATTAAGGGACATTCCTTAAAATCTATGAATTCCTTTTTCTCCCACAAACTGGCTATGACACCAGATATGCATACAACATCGCCAGGTAGAGGCTACATATGTTGTGTTGTGTCCAATGTTGGGTTAAAGGGATATTTTGGGGAAAAAATATATAAATTACTCCTTTTGTAAATTAAAGGCAATCATCATGAGATTTTTTCACAAGATCCCCCGGTAGAGGCTTCATGTGACAATTAAATGGGTATTCCTTGAAGAAATATAAATTCCTTCTCTGAAACTTTTGAATATTCCTCCTTTTGGTCAGAAGAACACATTGGAAGACATTTTTGAGATCAGATGTTGATCATGTTTGAATACAGATACATAGGTCAAAAGTCACCAGCTAACATTCGCGTCGCTTCGAGCACAGTCTAGTCTGGAATTTCTGTTATGTCTGTTTAGTGCGGTGTATGGCATTAGAATTTTTATCAATCGTACATGTATTTATCATTAAATAAATTATATGACCTGCTCATTTACAATCATGTGAAACGCCTAGAAGCTTCTGAATTAAATGTGCTTTATTTGTTTGTTATATTGTCACGGACCACCCAAGCCGATGGTAGATTGACGCCCATCCATCATCCAATTCCTCAACTAGATATACCAGCGCTTTATTTATCGGCCCTGCCAATACCGGGACTCGAACCTAGGACCCCTTGGTCGAGCGCGCACTGAATATAGCTAAAGAGGATTTCCCCGTTAGGTCTATTGACACTAACGTGCTTATACCTCGTGACATTACTCCCTTTCCTCACAAGGCACGTCCCGGGCCTTAAACTCCTGCCTCCTAGATACAAGGTACGTAATGCAGGCCTTTTGTTAACTCGCTCCCAGGGCTATTATCGACTCGAGCCATCCGATAGCGGGGTTCGCCTGGAGTTAAGAAACCCCAGGAAGCTCCAGGAAACACCGCTCAAGCCGATGGTAGATACCAGCGCTTATTTATCGGCCCTGCCAATACCGGGACTCGAACCCGGTGTGAAAGCAAATATAGTCCGGCGGGAGCCACAGTCCGGGCTCCATAGACGATAACGGAATAAAGCGTGAAACTAATGTTGTGTGAAGAGTCAACTGAATCGAGTGCCCTATTCCTTACCGTAGTAGCCGGACTATGAGTACGCTGGACTATAATTACTTCTACACCGGGACCCCTTGGTCTGAAGTCGAGCGCGCAATGAATAGACCTAAAGAGGAATTCCCCGTTAGGTCTATTGACACTAACGTGCTTATACCTCGTGACAATATGATCTGCTCCTTTACGATGTGAAGAAATCGTTATGTGATCTGTTCCTTTACAATGTCAAGCGCCTGGAGGGCTTTGCATTTGGTGTCAGATATACCACTGCCTTTGTTTACTGGCACTTTCTTTCATGCTATAGTTCATCCATTGTCTCGCTGGACAAAGCCCTCCTCATAACGCTGTCATTCTCTTCTGTCTCTAGCTATCCTACTCCAAATGGTTGTTCCTATGTCTGATGTGAAGTCATCTCTCCATTTTCTTTTTTGCTTTCCTCTTCTTCTCTCCCCTTTCCTTGGTTGCCATTCTGTTAAGCGACGTGTCCATCTACATGTCCAGTCCTGAATGATGTCTTTTACTCCAGTTTTCTGTCGTATAACTTTGCGATTTATCTTGTTTCGTAATGTCAAATGTAACATCTTTCTTTTTATATATCATTGGGTTGTTTTGAGCTTCTGTTGTACAGGATGTATAAAAAATTGTGCATGGAATGCCGCTGACCTTGACATCGATATATTCATTCAACCGTCATTTTTCTGACATAATCCTAACACTCGTTCTTTACACTACTTATTCTGATCAATGATCAGTGATTTTCTTCCTATAGGTGGTTTATTGTGGCACTGGCATATTAAAGGTAATAACAAAACATTCTTGTCTTTTCAAACCAATATTATTATTGACATTATTATTATTATCATTATTATTATTAACTATTATAAAGCCTGTAACTTTTTCAACAATTGTTTGCATAAATATTGTACAAATGAAATTGATCAGAAAAATCTTTCACTGACATGTTTGAACGACATATTTAAACAGATTTGAAACATATTTTGGATAAGAGTTCTTTGCATAAAACTATTGCACAAAGTAAAATTGATCAGATGAAACTTTCATTGATCAATGACCTGTTTGTAAAGAAATGTGAAACAGATTAGTCCTGCAGTAGGCTCATATGATCTTGCAAAAGAGTATGCACAAAACGTTTGGATTGTTTCTTGGCAATACTCACCTCCTGATTCCCAATCTTGATAATGCAACTTTGCCATCCTTGAGCATTTGGGGAATAATTTAACAGGGGTAAAACGAGGTATGTAAAAAGTATAGTTTTTATAGCAAGACATTGCTCTTGCCCCGTCCACAAAATAATTGAGTTCATTTCCCATTGACTTTACATGCAAAATTTAAAATCCAAGGAACCATATCAAAAATTCATTTGACATCAAAACGCTACCAGGTTTGTTTTGAGCAGTCCAAATGGCCGTAGAATCTACTCGTTTTGAAAAAAAAGGTGGTCATATGTCCACCCCTAGCTATAGTTCTAACAAAACCTAAAATTGAGGATAACATGTGTATTTTTTTCTGCTAAGATTTTTTAATAGTTTGATTTTGATATTTTTCTAAAGTTCATATTTTCAAATTGAGGGCATGAACACAAAATACCGTAACGATGGAACTGTCTCAGGCGATATGATATTACAATAACAAAAGTGGAAATCGAAACGCCTTAAAAGCACGGGTTTGCGAGCAAGGTCTGAGGCGTTAAAAAATAAGCAAATTTTAAAGTCAATAAAAAATTACATTGTTGATCTAGCTTCATAAAAAGCTATATTGAAGATAATTTCCCATATTCACAAAAGAAATAAGTTTAACCCTTATTCCTACCAGTCCTACCAGTCAGAAGTATACGATGAAAAAAAGTCAAAAAAAATAGAGTTGGGGTTAAACATCTAGAGTCATGTAAAGTACTTTAAAAAGTACTACGTCGAAAAATGTGTCAGCCAAGGTGGTACACAGGGTAGGTAAAAAACAAAACAACTTGACCCTGATCCGCCATTTTAAATTTTTAAGTAACACGTGTCTAACATATGTGATATTATTCTCAAAGCGTAGCTCATTATCTTTAATTTGCTGCAAAGATCATTCACATCGGTTAGGTATAGACCGAGCTACAGTCGTTTGAATCAAGTAGTCGGTTTGGCGCTCTGTCCACAGATTCACATTAATCTTAAAGGTGCAACGAGATATTTTTTTCATATCAGGTATCCCGAAAAATCGAAAGCCCTGATTTTTGCACTGATGCATAGCTTTTAGTCAATAATATCCCCATCTTACAGGATTAAGCTGAGCAATATTTTTTTGGTAACAAAATTGTGAAATATCTAATTTCGTATCGGAGCAAATACGAAATTCAGCCTATGTATTATATTGAAATTAAAGCAAATAAAAATCACATTTTGTTATCACACTCAAAACATTTATGTAGCCAAATACAAGGTAAGAAATCTTAAATTAAACTTACCATTATGAATGGCTTTTGCACCCTTAAGATACCACTTTATTTGACAAAAATATAAACATACCCTTATAATTTTGGAGAGTCATTTGCTTAGTTGGTCGCCGTGCATTTAAATGGGAATCCGTGGAAAAGCTGACCTTTTGATTCAAAAGACTGTAGCTGAGCCTATACTTAACCGATTGGAATTATCTTTGCAACAATTAAAGATAATGAAATAAGTTTTCCGATGTACCACATATGTTAGATATGGAATATATTATTTAAAAATTAAAAATGGCGGACACAATCAGGGTCAAGTTTTTTTGACTCACCCTGTAGAAATACCAACAGATTTTTAAGACCTATCATAAGATGTCACCTTCACGACATCGTAATTAGCATCAGTAGGCAATCACGCATCACTAAATAAGAAAAGAGATTATAGTGTGATTTAAAAAAAAATTATTCGTGCCACTTCATTGAAAGATTTCGACCATTCCATTCATTCCGAGTTGTACAACTTTCATGCATATCCAGGAAAATCCGGTAATACGCCTTTTACTTGGCGTAGGTAAGAGCAGACATTTTTTTGCATGGCCTCATAAGATAATCGGTTCTTTGATGTGAACCATAACCAATCGATGTACATTCAAGAAACATCTGTGACTTATCGATCGTCGTACTTATAGCGAACATGATGGCGGTCAGATTGAATTATACGAATGTAATGACAAAAGCATCAAAATATGCCAATACAGGAAACAACAAAAGTCCGTATAGTCCAGCCACGGAGTTATCATAGTAACAGCAAA
>JAMKCH010073050.1:0-19312 GCA_023653785.1 Ophioderma brevispina | reverse complement strand
GTCATTAAGGCGATCTCAATGTGTTTTATAGATCATATTTCTAAGTTTATTAAAATTCAGCACATCATAAGACAATTGGCAATTCTGCACCCCCACATATTCTGGGGGACAAGTGATTCACTAAGAAATGTCAAGTGTCAGATATCACTAAAACATTCATTTCATAAGGCCATAATACGTTTGCTAATTTTTTAACCATCTTTCCATGCTACAGAACTGGGGTATGGCTAACTACTTTCATCACTAAATTAAAAAAATATGATATAAACCAGGAAAGGCTATCCCAATATGAAAAGAGTGCTCATTTTTTTTTAGACAAAAAGAATAAAATGTCAACTCCAATTTATTTCCAGGAAATGTCAGTAAACCAATGTGGATGCCAAACTCAAGGTGCGAACAATGGAGGGCCTAATGATATTCAACAATCAACCTAAACACACTGCGGATCTTTTTTTCTCATAAGGGTTACAGGCTTTGTGACTGCCGTGCAAAGCAGTTGAAAATAGTTCAGTTGTTTTCAGGTGTTATTCACTGAGCTTCTGTAGAGTATCTGCAGCAGCACAGTAAATATAGCCCAGGGAAATAAAAGGGATGGCAGCTCCATATCGTCTTTCAGTGGTGTATAATTTGTTGGAAGTAAATCTGGAATATTTTTTTTTGCAAGGAAATACTCCAAGACCATGAAAACATATGGTATGTCATTTAGAGGACTGTCATTATATATGTGCCCAATATGATTTAATAACATAAATTCCTAACACGTGGTGATTAAAAAGTTACAATGTACCAGTAAAGATAGAGCACGTAAAGTCTGGCATTATAATTGACTATGTGTACGCTACAGCATTTTTGTGTTTAAAGCAAAAAAAAAAAAAGCGCAGACCTGGCAAGTGAGTGTTGTCTACCGTAGCGGTTTGTGAATGGGGCCAAAGTGTCACATGAGCTCAACCATGCGTCACATGAGGTCACCGACATGTCACCCCACCCCAGCCCCCTCCTTTCCACCAAGTACATCACCGTAGCCCTTACGGAACTTATACAGCATGCAAAATATTAAGGGTATTAAAATATTTGACCACAGGACCACAGACACGCACACACAGATACACACCAGAGTAATATCTATAGTGCCTTCTGCCAATTGAGCAGATGACACAAAAATGGATCAGGAAGAAATGTGACAAATGAAAATGCACAAAAGTGTTTTTTTATAGAAAATGTTAATGTGAAAATGTCAGATTTGTTTTTATTGCCATTTGTTTTACACACTGTTTCATTTTTTTTCTAACAATATTTCAAACACAAATTCCCGGGAGCCCCCCCCCCCCCAAACCCTTTAAAAAATGTGATAAAAGGCCAATTATTAACAAAATGCATTCGCGTATGCCGACGACAAAACTTTTTTTTCTAGGCTTAAAAATGAGCGTTTCTGCTTCGCCTAGCGTCAATCATATAAGAGCAAAAATGAAGGAATTTTAACATTTGTTGACAATATAAGCTGAGGAGCGTGCTAGTCTAGTGTTCTTTAATACTCACAATTTGGTGATGGCGACGACATGGGTAACACATGTGTCACCTACTACCCACATACCAAGTTTATGGATATTGGCCATGCTTTCTGGAGAAACTGAAGGCCTACAAGAAAAATAAGACATACATATAGTCGGGGACAGAATTAGGGGACCAATTGCGCGTCTGACGTTAATTTGACGGTCTGCAGAACAAATGTCGACCATGAAGAATATTCTGTGAACATTTTAAGCTTATTGAAACAGAAAGTTTTAAATTACGTGAATATTGTGTCCGTTTTTTTGCGTCGCAACACACCCGACTCAAATACGGCATGTTTTGACATTCTAAATCATATTTTGTTCGACATGCACCGCCCCACACGACCATATCAAACCAATCACAGTCCGCGCCGCGGCGAAATATTGACAAACCTTGACATACGCGCAATTGAGCGCCTAATTCTGTCCCCATGACTATAGATGATTGTGACATTGTTTATGTTTGATGGCGCCCCCGTGTGTAAGAGAGAAAACTGGCCAGGCAAAAGCACCATATACTTCTATATCCATCTAGCCAGCACGACAACAGAAATCTAAGTGGTCCTTCCAGCAAAAGCTGAAAAAAAATAATTATACACTTTCTCTCTGTAGTAAAAGTTTTTCTGATTGCGTTGGGTCAGGTTGCCAAAAGCCTTGCGGGCGACATTCCAAGGACTTCTATAGCAATTTAATTTAACATAACACTTTCATGTTACACTTAAAATGTGTACAGTATATTTAACACGGTAAGCATAGAACTATTTAGTAAGACAGACAAATATTTCATGTGTGCGTAAACAGGCCACAACTTTTGTACAGCAATGTACTGTAGGTCATACAATACAATAGCGGATTTTGTCGTTGCATTACAAAGGGCTTCCACTTAAGGGGGCGACAGGTGGCATGCGTGTTTTGAGATATATCAAATTTGCAGTTTTCTAAATTCTGAATTCTCACAAACTTTCAGAGTATTTTACTTTTTATTGGTGAAAATCAATCATTTCGTTCAAATGTTATTGTTGATCGAAGTGACAGCAGTCACACAGAGAAAAACAATTTTTTAGTTTCTTATTGTTTTTCAAGCAGATACATTTACTTTGTTTTTCATTGTTTTTCTTCAAGCAGTATATTTAAGAGAATTACAAAAATAAATTAGATTTTGGGTAAAAGTGACCATTTACAGATTGTTTTAATTAAAAAAATGTATATTAAAGAATTGATAAATATAGAATTAAAAAAAAAATTGCAATAATTAATTAATATGACTTGACTAATTAAATGCTTTTGAGACCTTTAATGCCAGTTATCTTTTTTTGCCATTTTCGAAGGTTGCAAATTGCCCCCATTTATCTCCAAAAACGCATCAGTTAACCATTGATTTCAAATTTGGCACAACTAGTTTAGTGTACATACTGTGATCCTATGAGAGGATTTTGTATAAAACCTTTTAGTTTTTGACGTACAGTGATTTTTGTTATGACCACCAGCAGCAAAAGTGGCAAGAGAAGTTTTGAACGGTAGGCCATGGCAACAGGAATATAATTGTGCGTAAACGCTTCATAGGATCCAGATCCTGCCATAGATATGTGTTTAAGAAACAAACTATGTTCAAATAACTTTATAGTTTTGAGTAAATGGGGGGGCAAAATTGTCATTTTGAATTTCTGATTTTATTGGTGCCGTGACTTACCCCTGCTGAATAGCATCCGCGATGGTCGATATGATCCGCGACAAATATATTGGAAAAAGAGCTAATCATACGAACATTTTGGATATCATTTTAGTGTATTCAAAGAAACTTGTTGCTGGCCTTGCCAATAATCATATATGTATGATGACGACGCCATGTCCCCATTAAAAGGGAATAAAATGTAGCTTAATGTTCTATGACAGTGCTTGCCTTTTCGTTTCACATTAACGGTTCGATGATTAGGATTGATGCGGATGGATGTATTCACTACAATATTGTTTCCTCATTCCTACATCAGTTTTTTGAAATTAATTGCCACACTGTCTAATAAAACTGTGAACTATGTATAATTTGTGCGTACAAAACTTAATGTTTGTCTCAATTTACAAAATTGTCCACTTCAAATGCAAGATGTCTTTTGGAGGAATTGTCTTGTTTCTAATTGACAGTACTCTACATAAGCACAACCACAATACCAGGGGTAAACATGTAATAATACATTGAGTGCAATAAGAGAGTTCAAATGGTACTCGTTGTTTGTTGTTCCTAATAAACGCCCATGCTCTAATAAACGCCCCTACGATTTTTGGATATATTAAAACAACTTCAAGAAATGAGGTATGATAATGGCTGGGACTGTCTTAATCGTATCATAATCGCTGTTGTGCACAGTTGTAATAGTTTAATTGTATGGAACTTGACCTCGGGAGGTCGAAACAGCGTCCCCCTGCCTAGTTGGTTTGTATTTTTGGTAATCAGAAAAAATAAGGTGTGAAAGGGATTTTTGCCGAGATTTTTGACTTTCCAATTTTGACTGGAATAAACGCCCTCCTTTTTGAAAAAATGCATCGCCCCGGAGCGTTATTAGGAACAATACGGATCCAATATATTTAAGCGAATTTAGAGAAATTGTATGTGAGGGAAAATCGTGTTATCCTTTAGGTACCATGGTCAAAAAGTTTTATCTATAAAGGAGCATTGATTGTAAAGAGTGAAATGTATTAAGTATGTATTTATAAGCCTGTGATGAGAACAACCAAAGATTTTCAAATAATTTTAAATAAAAATGATTCATGAATAACAGAGAAATTACTCCGATTAAAATCTAAGATGGAATTACAGTTCCCAATTCAGACCTTCTTTCCAAATACCAGTCAGTTATATCATTTTGAAAATGTTAGACACCAATACTTATGAGCAACAGCTTAGATATCCATCCTGGTATTAGACCATCCTGAGTTTCCCATAGTCCCTGTGCAGACATGCTACCCAACCATTGCCTGTTAGTACAGCAGGACTGCTCTATTACCATTCGGTGCATTAGCCATAGATCACTCCTCAACAATCAATAGACACTCAGTTTGCTCATCATAGCAAATGCCGGTACATTAGGGATGTCAATACTTAGATTGTTTCCTGTGAGATGTCATGTTTATCACAACTCACCTTACGGACTCTTCTAAGGCACTTAATTGCCTAGGGGTCATGGATGAGAGTCATATGGAGTGGTCTGAATTTATCTTATTGTTCTGTCAATAGCATACCTGTAGGCTCATGCTTGGCTAATACGTCTGCCCCTTTCATTCCCTTGCCAAGGCATCATACCATCAGCCATGTTACCACACTACTACACCCCACTATTGTATCATCATCAGGTGTTGGATTGTCTTCAGATATTTCCCTGTACTCATACACTTCAATTCAGGCATCTTTGCTACTAAGAAATCGCCAATAAGCACAGCAGCTGCACCACTGCGTCCCCATTCCTTTGCTGCTGGGAGTGCCAAACTTGTTTGCTTTTCATTACAGCCCCATTTTGTTTCCGATAAACTGTTTTAGAATATTTGATAATGTACTCTGACAAATATATCAATCTTACAGCAAGCAAAATTATCTAGGAATAGGACAGACCGATACACATCCATAAGATATCAATGTGCATGCACATATTCCAGTTCCTGCGGCAGACTACTCTTCTAGTTTCACCATCTGGAATGTTCCATTGTATGAAATTAGCTGCATAGGAGTTGGTGACTAATTGCAAGGCACTCTACTTTTACTGTAAGTTCTTATTTGTCACAAGATGGCATGTGTGTGATGTAAGCATAGTCTGAGGAGTAAGAGTAGGGTGTTGGCTAATTCATTGCCTGCTTTCAGCTTCTTGGCTTTGCTTCTCAAGACGATCAACTTCCTCATCTATTCTAGCTAGCTTGGTTTCAGTGAATTCGCAGTTCATTTTAATTCCTTTCCCGCACTTCTCACTTTTTGCAATTATTTCTTCAACAAAACTGATCAACTTTCTTTCAGATCAAGATGCTCATTTTAAATCTCTCTCGTAAGGTTTTCAATCTTTGTGCCCGATTCTCTTGCATGTTCTATCTCAGTTTTAGCATCATCCAAAACAGGTTAAGTTCTTGACTTCAATTTCTTGGAAGTGGTCTTTCACTCTACTACTGTGAATCTTCCCCTTGGTGCAAAACTAAGATAACAAATTTGGCAACAAGTTATTACAGTAAGTGGCCATAGAGATGGTCTTATCATGAGAGACACCACAGGGGTACCCAGTATGCCTGGGTCTGTGGGAATAGTTTGGGTGGTGTTCGCCAGGTTCTCAGAGTAGATTGGTTTTAAGCAGCGCAACTCCTCTTGGTATGTTGTGTTTTCGGCTTGGCATAAGGGACATGTGAGGGTTCGCCTTGTTCATTTAAGATTCTCTAGACGTGTGAGATCATACTAGACAGCCATGTATGTGAGACACGCTAGGCTTTAGGTACATGAGGATCAAACCAAAAAATTCAAACAACATGACATGTCCCCTGGGTTCAGTTATATCAACAAACTCTCAGCCATATTAGGTAAATCATTCTGTTTATCTGTGTTTACTATAAAGTAATTTTGTACAGGATTGTTATTAATCTTGATATTCTCCTCACTTTGCCATCAGCACCTCTATCGCACTCACTGGCTTGAGATGTATTGTATCCTGATCATGTTTACATATTATGTCCATGCATGTTTTATTTGTTGCGTGGACTCCCCTGCCAGTGTGTCTATTACTAGCTTCAACAAAAAATGTCAGTGACCTGCTTCGCCTTTATTGCAAAATCTCTTCACAGGCAAAAAATGTATGTCCAGAGATTGTCACTTCAACCTCACCTCATGTCGTTAAGAAGTGGTTGCATAGAGTGGGGTGTCATGCAAGCTGCTTTTAATTGTTATAGATGACGGTTTCTAGTCATTTTCACATAGACCATGACATACACACATTAATGCAAGACACATTCACGACGTGGCAGAGACATTACTGCCAACAGCCATGCATTCATTGATTGCGTGAATCTGCCTGATACAAACATACGGAAATCCAGACAAAATGACGCTCATCTTGGGTTGTTTAGTGCCTATGAGGGTAAGGGGTTGATGGGTGGTTATGACAGAGGGTTAAGGGGTGATGCCGGGTTTTGTGCCATGAGTTAAGGGGTTTGAAGTGGTGGTTTTGTGATATCAGGTTAGGGGCTTTAATGGACGTGGTTTAGTGCATGACGTTAAGGGGTTTGAAAAGGATGGGTAGTGACATGAGTTAAGGGGTGTTGATGGGGTGTGGCTTAGTGACATGAGTAAGGGAGTTTGATGGGGTGGTTAAGTGCCATGAGGTTAAGGGGTTTTAAGGCGGTGGTTTAGGCCAGAGGTTAAGGGTTTAATGCGGGTGGTTAGTGCCCTGAGGTTAAGGCGGGGTTGTTGGATGGGGTTGGCTCAGTGACATGAGGTAAGGGATTTTGCTGGGGGTGGTTTAATAATCATCGGTCGTTGGTGACGGAGAATGGAAGAAGCACTGGACTACATGTTCGAACAAGATATCCCTGTCATGCATGTATACTGGATCTCTTGAAGGATCTGATTGGATTCGGATCTGATGGTGTCAGTGTGTACTGAAAGGGGATTCTGCATCTGACTGATTTTCCACCCGGAGGAGCCCAGAAAGAAAAGCAGTGGGAAGATGGTGGTCGGTGGTGCGGATGCAGTACCAGCAAAACATAAAACGGCGTTGCCTGATTGTGAAGATATTGAGGGATACTCACCGTAATTGGGGGTTGGAATATGTAATTCCACTGATGTCGAGCATCTTCGGTAAAAAGTGGTGTAGCCACCCGTTTATGCGATTCCATTTTTTGCTGATTGTCCAAGTTTTGAGCCATACAACAGAATGCTTTTCACGCAGGCTTTGAAGAATCTGATTTTAGTCTTCGATCCAGCGGGATTTCCAGATCTGTGGAGTTTATTGCAGTGTGCGACCCATGTTGTGCTTTCCTACGTTTGAAGGCTGAAAAAGAATCTGGAATTATGAACCAAGAGCGCGCTCGAGCCCCCGCCCGCGCCCCCCCACTCTCAGTGGCAATTCACCGTCCCCCCCTGAAAGACAGTCGCCGCCTTTCACGTTCCCTGTGAGCCATCCCCAGGCTCAGGGGCTGGACCGACGACTGGGTGGTATTGTGGAAACTCTGGTGAGCCACTCCCCGCCTCCCCTGCCCGACCCGACAGGTCGGTCCATGGACTAATGTTAACCATGTACCCGGACGCTTTTGAGTATTTTGGCACACTCATTCTAGCGTGGGCCCTCTCAATACAGTTGGCACTTTGTGCGGGAGTCGATCGCACTGTCCAGACCTACTAGGTCACACAGGATGTGCATGCACTGGTTGTGAAGACGCACAGTTATGAGGGCCCCCACTGTAGTAGCACGGTATTTGAAGTAGAGACTGCACTGTGTCTGATCATTGCACGAGCCAAGAGAAAAGTCCGTGACCGCTATCACGTGTCATGTGTGTGGAGTGATCACATCGGGTCTGGAGATCGGATTTTCTGTAGACGCAGTGTATGGTCAGTGCTGGGCGCTCCTTCAGGTCGTGCACGGTGGACAAACGAATCTCAGGCAGTGTACAGTGTTGAATGATGCTGAGATGCGCGCAACCTGTACACTCGGGCGCAAAACATTACCCTGTGCGACCGTCGAACACGTTGATGTGAACTTCAGAGGACTGGTCTGCCGAATCGAGGTCCCCTCCGCCGAGGTGTAACGACCCTGCACTTTCGTTTTCGTGGGCTGGGGGAGACAGTGACTGTTGATGTCGACACGGTCAAGGTCAATACTCCTCGTGGGGTGCCTACCACGCGTGTACATCCCCAGAGCGTGTTGGTAGAATCTGCTCATGTATTAACATTTCAACACGTAAATGAGCAGCGAGCGATAGAAGAGTGAGATCGGCGCCCCCCATACACCAAACTAGGCTGACAGTGTCTGTTTGACCACCCACATTCGATCTCGGCTGTGGTCCCGCGGTTTAGTGTCGAAGCGCAAAGTTAGGGGACAGCAGAAGTCAAGTGATGTGAGAAGCATACGGCTGCCAGTGGGAGATTTTATTTTCCATTCCTTCCATAGTTGACCGGTAGTCAGGCAAGAATTTGGGAGGATGAGTTGGAACGAGGTTCTGTACTGTCCTAGCGAGCAATCACATTGTTTGATTACAGGCGCGACGTTGTGAGGCGAACACTGAGGTGTTTGCTATGCATAAGTAAGGGAACGTAATTCGTCGTTGTTAAAACAATGGCCACCCACACTCTGTCTTATGTGCCCATCCGTACAGTCCCTACTTGCCCCGAGCAGGACCGCATTTGGTCTTTTGGGTCACCGCTTTACTTACCTAAGAGGTGTCGATTCGTGCAGCACCCCTTCTGCTGGATTTGCACGCCCGTCTCCTTTGTCTTCGCGGCATGGGCAACCCTCCAGCCATCTCCGAACATCAGGAACACACCGCTTCTCAGTATCTCTCTTCATGACAGCACTCATTAACCGTGCCTCCAGGTAGACTTCACGAGTAGCTGGGGCTTGACAAACTGCTTGTCGACTTCACCACAAACGACTCCTACGAGGCGGAATGTTGCCCCCGCAAGTCCAACTCGGCCCCCACACATGGTTGGATTGATTGTACGAGCAGGCGGACTCAACTTCACTAAAGTGAATTCATTTAATTCAATTGGGAGGGTGCTTTAAACTACAGGTATGATGTCAAAGTCAGTGTCTGGGACAGTTGGTTGTTTCCACAAGAAGATGTCTGGAAATGTGTGAAGCCAGCGGGCTTGATATTCTCTCATCTGGGGTACCCGATAACATTGCTGGTTTCTTCGGTCCTTCCAGTAATTTCGTTTGATGATCGCCATGTTCGACATGTTTGTTAGTAGAGTGGGATGCCTGTTGAACCTGCAAGCAATCTTCTCGTTTAGCAGATTTTCGTCTTCTTCTGAAAAGGTTACGCTTCTTTGAGTACATGACGGGGTTCTGTAGTGTATCACCCTGGTAGATGCATTTGAAGTCTACTTCTGGCTTCTTCACAGACTGAATTGAGAGAGGGACTAAGGGTTCTTCTTTGGTCTTTGGGTAAACTGCTCTGGCGCATCCGGCAAGCCTTGAACGGTTATATACTTCTTGGGGCAGATTGATCTGGAGCTCGTCCTGCAGACGGCTGAATGGTTTTGAACACCTCAACAGCAAACCTTTCTTGAAGTTGGTGTCTTGGCCTTAGTGCTTTGAAGTTCAGTGAGCAGGATGTTTGCCTGGTTTTTGGAGCACGAAAAGGACTGAGATTTATCTGTGTTTGACTATACGGTGTCAGAATCCAGTGTGAGAGGAGCTATATTGCTTCAGTGTTGCGGATGGGAGTTTCGCCCAATTCTTCTAACTAGGATGAAGTCAATTTGTGCTTTGGTGGACTCAGGGTACTGGAAAGTCCACTGTTTCGTTGTGGTTTCCTAAACGGAGATGTTTACTCACAATAAGATTGAAGTCTTTTGCAAAGTTGAGGAGATGTGTCCCATTTCCTGTTGGTAGGTCGTGGAAGGAGAAACTGGTGTCGTCTGTTCCCAGTTTAGCATTAAAATCTCCACAGCTAGAACAATGTGTGTGTGGAATGCTATTCATGGATGTCAGACAAGTCCTTATAAAAAGAGAGAACCTAATCTTCATCAGAGCAACGAAATTAAGTAGGGCTGTAGACACAAATGATTGTAGTTGCTGGGTTCCCGAGAAAAACTGCCATTTATAATTCTTGGCGTATCGTGGTTCAGATTGGACCAACCACCTTCGATGCATGGGTATTCATCCAAAAAAGCCAAACTCCCCCTACGATGCTCCAATTTTATTTCTAGTACTGAGGAAGTGATAAGTGTGAAACCATCTGAAATCTCTTAACATCATAGTTGGAATCGTGGATGAAACAATGTTCTGTATGAATATGACGTAAATGTGAACTTGGATGCAGAAAGAAGAAAGTGCAGATCACCATTCTTGAGGTTGATTTCAAAGTTCTTGTATGAATAGTGCTAACTTGGACGATACGTTTACATTAACAAAACTTTGATGTGTTCCTCCATTTGATCTCAATCAGGGGGTGGTTTAGTGAACATGAGGTTAAGGGGTTTTGAGGGGTGGACACTCCACATACGAAATGAATATCGGTTTAAGGCTGGCGCTTCAAAAAACGGGCATTCAGTACAGAGGAAATGCAAAAAAAACCATAGGGGGTCTTTTGAGTGAGAGGAGAGCTGGCCAAATGCCCCCAAAGAAGGGTTTTTCGGATGCGCAAATTGCAATTTCACCAAAATGGGGTTAAGTTTTAAATTGCCACAATTTCTAAAAAATAGGGGTCTTGGGTTGATTAGGTAATAGTGGTAAAACTTTCAAAAATTACACACGACCACAAGTGTCGTCTGCCATTGCATTTGCTGAATGAAGCCAAAGGTCACATGAAGGTCCAACAACATGTCACCCCACCCACCCAAGCATTTCCACAAGTTACATATCCTAGCCCTTATGAAACGAAATGGCATGCAAAAATATATTAAGGTTAAAATTTGACCAGACAAAGGGTCACCATGAGGCACAAGGTCAAATGCTGCGTCAGCAAATGTCACACAAACCCCACCCATCCGTTCCACCTAGTCTTACATCATCGTAGCCCATTGCGGAAACTCATACGGTGGCATTAAGGAGTTAACATTTTGACCACAGGACACATGGATAACAAAGGCACTATACGACCAGAGTAATCCCTATGTGCCTGCTGCAATATTGCAAATGCATAAAAAAGGGGGTCTATGGGGACAGCGATGCTGGAAAAAGGGTCTGAAAAACAGCCTTACAGAAGGCTTACTTCCAAAATGGAGCCTGTGTTCGCTTTCAATTTTTAAGCAATTCTGTATTTAGAAAAATTAAATACAGCCACCCCCCCCCCCCCACACACACACACCAAAAATCATGCACTTACAAACTTGCATTATGCACACAGAGAGGGGAGTTAGGAGGAATTGCAAATTTCTCTAGGTAACACAAAATGACGACAAGACACTCTGAAAAAGGGGGTATATACGATGAAGTTGAAGAAATATGATCTTTGTTGTGAATCACTGTCCGAAATGAAACATACAATTTTGGTCATTGTTGGGGACAGAGACATTGGAAAGAATGCTAAAATAAACCATTCCTACCCATGACAAGTTCAAAATACAGTTTATACAATCAAAAACTTTTCTGTTGTTCCTTGTCTGAGAGGAGCACAAGGTGTTTTACGTTAAAAATGTAACAAACCAGTTTGACTTGTCTAGAGGGATAAGAACAATGCGGGCCCACATACGGGAATAAAAATTATCACCGAATATTAGTGTTCTTAAAACCCTTATGCGTTAAAAAAGCAGCTCTTAAGCACATATGCTGATGATGTTTTACCTAGATCTACTTGTATTTTCTTGCAGTTGTTTTGTCTTGGACTCATAGACTGGGTCATAATAAGCGACCCAAACATTCTGTTGCAAACATTTTGTATGTTTATTTTTGAAATTATTTACATTAATTTTTTTGAACGGGGATGCCATCGGTCTGGCAACCTTTTGCCTTTTGGTTCACCTCCGACATAACATGTATTATCTATTATTCTCGTCAATTCCTTTGTATTGTACTCTGTAATCATTATAACTGTCGATGATATGGAAATAAAGAAGAATAACTTATCCTTAGGTAAATTAAAACATGTCATTTTTTAATGGCAGCAGTGAAAATTAGGACTCATGAAACTAACTGGGTACAAAATGTACAAATGCAGGACAGCTCCAAAATTCAGTTAACTTCAAGCCCCTTTCAAGGGGGGATTGCAAGTCCTTTAAAGTCTGACTCAGAGATTTCAAAATATAATTATGTTGTGTAATAATGAAAATAGTCAACTAGAACTAAAGATAGTAACCTAAAATGCACAATTCCGAAATTTGAGATGAATCGGATTTTTCGTTTTTTTGATGCTAGTAAGTAAACATTTAGTGTAGTTATACATCCAATAGGAAATGTGTATAACAAAAATTCTGGATCGGAATTTTATAACAAAGTTGTGGATTTGCTATATGAAGGAATTCGATTTAAGTTAGCAATGTCACACAGTGATTGTATATGGACAAGCATTATTCATGCAAACAACACGATTTTTTTGGAAATTGAGGCGCCCTCCTCAGGAAATCTCTGAGTCGGCCTTACACTTACACTCTGTTCACAGTTACAAAGTATGGAGTAATAATATATCGCCTTAACAAGTCTCCCAATTAAAATTTGATTGAATTCTTTTTACCATTGATAACGGGTACTTTTGTATCTGGGTAAGGAGATCTAGTGCCCTGCATACATCGCCCATTATCTCAAGGCTTTGATTCATGGCTTCGTCGCGACCAGAGGGTATTTTGAACAATCCCACAATGCACTGCAATGGGCCTATACTGTGTTGTACTAAACACATGTCAAAAAGTTTTAAAAAACAAAAAGTGTTCAAAAAGTTCAAGAACCACAGACATTTCATGATCATGCATAAAATTCCCTAAGTACTAGAACTTGTGGGCTACAATGATTGTGTTAAAAGTCAGGGGTTTTATGTGTTAGGAATAGGATTTTTGTGGGATCACATGACCTTGTTGAGGTGAAATTGAAATTTCCCCAAACGGTTGCATGGTGGGATTGACTATTACACCCTCTGGTTGCCGGGACTAAGGCATATATATGCATTTGTGGGCATTAAAGTGCACTGATGTTTAATGCCTATGGACGTTTACTCCATACTTCATACTGGATGGAATGATGGCAAATAAGGATGCTAATGCTATGGTAAGATCAAGAGTTACACCTTTTGTGGATAAGTCTCCACTGGAGGAGTTGGGGAGAATAACTTGTGAGCAAGAGGGAGGCCCCACCCAGGTTAAGAAATTCCTTCCACTTTGGGGATCAGACAATTTTTCTGCACAAATTTACACTTGTGTAAAACTAGTGTTTCAAGAATTCTGGGCAAACTGTGTTTCAATCATTTAACTAGGTTAGCTTTGAAACATAAAACTTGTGTTTAGAGAGCTTAATGATTAGCATTTACCACACTAACTTCAAAGTACCAGAAGTACCTAAAATATCAATTAAACATGTTTAAATCTAAAACACCAATGGCCATCTAACAAAGTTTGTCAGAATTTCTAAACACCTATAGGAATTGGCACCCATGCGATCATTATTCCTTTCGAGATTTTCCTTTTGTTGGTATGCCCACTATGTGGAAAGACAAGTCTTATCTCAAATTAGAAATGTGATGTGCTTACAATAGTTGCTTGTTAGGCAAAAGTGATTCACAAAAAATTATTATAGGGTTTGGTGAGCTGATGTTAAAATTTATCAATACATAAGATGTTGGTTCTCATTTTTTCCCAGAATTATGGACCATGGACTTTAAAGGTGCGTTTTCCGATTTTTGTCTATCGTGTTCATCTACTTGATATGCGAACCTGCACTTGTACACATGGAATATTGAGTTACCGTGGGAAAACAGACTTGCGATTTTGATGCTAGACGCGATAATGCATAGGTGCAAAACGCCCTATTCATACTGTGATAGATTGATGGTTAACAACTAAAACGACATCAGGTAGTTTTTTATCTATATCTTGAGAAAGAAATGGATTGAAGCTGTGAAATTCAGGAGACAACAATGGAGAAAAATACGGAGTTCATCGGATCAATCAAAAATTTATACTTACTGGTTAATCTAAGACGATCGGAACAAGCACCTTTGAATCTTCTGTAATAAGAATGTAATTGAATTGATTTACAACAGTTATAGTGATTAGTGGAGCTTAACTAACAACTTCCTGGAGGATATGTTAGCCCCGAGCTAGCAAACAGAACACATCTGTCAGTACAAAAGGTTTGAGTGATTAATATGTAGGACAGAATGACAGGGACCACTGAAACATATTCTTAAGTGCACCAAATGGTCTGCCTAAGGAGAGGGGCCAAGACAAGTTTGCTACAGGGGTCAAAATTGTAAATTGATCAATCGTTCTGAAAAAGTTACACCATGGTATTTGTCTAGCCAAAAGGTATTCAGGAAAGGTATAGTTGTACCATTACAACGTAAGGTTGTTAAGAGTTATAGGCTAAAAACAGCAAACAGCAATAATTTGCCACCATTTTTTATCTTAAATCGGGAGCAACTTCAAATTTGACCCCTGTACAACTGTAGTCGACCTTTTTATTGATTTATTGATTTTGCTGTGTTGAAACCATGATGCTTGATTGATTACCAAGGATTCCAAAAGTATAGTTTTTTTTACTACCTTGGCTATAGTTTTGGAATTAGGGATAACAACACTCGTAAAACTAGTGAAATAATTTTGTTTGTACAGTGGTCAAAAATTAAAAGTTGCTTCATAACGGTTGTAAAACAATTTCAATTGTTGGTTCAGGTCATAGATGTAATATAGGAATAGTTTACTATCTTACATGTTTGGTTATTAACCATATTTGTGAATAAGTCAACAGCTTTGGAGTTCCATGACCTGTGACCTATTGTTGGATAATGTGAAAACTAGGCATAGTTCATACTCAAGTCCAAATTTTCCCAGTTTTCTTTTTCGGTAATATATAACATATTTCTTTTGGGGAATGCATATTTAAACGAAAAATTACAGCTGTAAGGAAATTGTACCATGAAGGTGATGCGGTAACCCCCCAGTGATGATGCTCACTGCTCGTAACACCCCTCAAGACTGAAATGACTGAGGAAAAACATTTTTTTACAGCTCCCATAGAAAGATTGTATTTGATTAAGATTAACAAGTCTGTTTTAAGCGTCTGTATAGGTGTGGATGAAAATTCTTGGCCACTTGCAAATTACTGCTACATGTTACAATTGGGGGGGGGGGGTTCTTCAGAAATACATGGGTTGCACCAAAAGGAGTTTTAAAGGGTTGTAAAATACTCACGTCTTTCATAGGTGAGTGCCCAACCTTACACAATATAACCCCGGTAAGAGGCTTGCAGTCTGCTTCCTGTGACTTTTAGCCTGTTACCAAGCCATATTAATGTGGTAGATGTATATACATTGGTGCAGATCCCGAATGTTTGTAATTTTACCATTTTCGATGTGTTGTTACAGAAATAGACACCCTCTCATGTATTACTTACATTTGTGCTCTTTGATCTTTTTTACTGTAACTCTTGTACACATGATCTATTTTTTTAACAAAACTCCCAAAAAGGGGGGTGGATGCCTGTGATTTTCGTTACTGAACATCCGATTCCTATAAAATTTGAAAAATTTGGTACAACATGGTGAGGCTTGGTAGCTGAGAGTTTCTTATTTCCATTGGTATATAAAAATAGGTACCAACATTCGCTTTTAAGTGTAGGTGAGGAACGTATGAAAAATACTGGATGGTAGGAAAATGTATGTCACGATTTTACTGACTCAAAAACATTATACAGTAGCTAGCACTAAAATGATCTGAGTATATAAGTGAGCAAAAAACGTGTGGGACTCTTGGAAAAAAAAGGTCCCTATCTACACTGTACTATGGAAATTGACAGTTTGGTGATATGCAAACTTATGACATCATGCTGACATAATTCTAGGGCAGTCATTTTTGGTATCAATGAAGAGAGGAAGGAGGGCCCATAGACTATGTCTGGTACTGAAATTAGTGCTCTGTGATAGCCCTGTGGATCAGCAGACGTTCTCTACCGATAAGGTTTGTTGCCACCCACCCCCTCCCACGCCCATCCTTTGGGGTCTCCCTGTGTCTTACCGTACCCAGGTATGTTTATTTTTGTATATGAAAAGGAGCAGAACAATGTCATTTACAATTAGATATTAAATAGTGACTTAAAAATGGGGTTTTGCAAGCAAGAAGGCAGAAAAACCTGAAGGGGGGTGGCAACCAATCTCCTTCGGTGGACTAGGGTTAAATGACTATAGTTGTCTTGTAATCCACATATTTGCATGCGATTTTTTTCATTACTTTATTGATACTAAATGTGTTACAAACTAGATTGGCGAAAAAGGGGCATGGCATATGACATAATAAATCAAAGGGTCCCAAGGGGTGGAAACCTCAGATTCTTAGGTACACACCCTCACTTTCTATATTTAGCAAGAGAGTGCTATATACCATACCATCAGTCCTAAGTAAGAGGTTATGTGAAAAAGTGGGCATGGCTATGATGTTCAAATTAAACAAAAAAGGCCCAAGGGTGCCCACGGTGGCATCTGTTTCAGATTCTTAAAGTTAAACACCCTCAAATACCATTTTCAGCAACACATACATATATTGCCCAACTGGACGGTCACGTCATTATTTGATCAAACTTATCTTACCCAACTATACACGTCCACACAAGCTTCAATCAAGCAACAATGCAAATCTAACAGGTTGGCATCATGGCAAGAGCATTTGAGGATGAACGACAATTTTACTGGGAAAGCTAGTAGTGCTCATCTTTACAACATTTACATTAGTTTTTGTATTAATTAATGTCAAAAAGACTTAAAGATTTTAAGTTCAAATTCCATTCACATGTCAGGTCAACACTTTGGAAAAAAGCTAATTATCTGCTAACTCAGTGGGTAAAGATTTGGCTGCATTTGGTCCAAATATTTCCAACTACAACTAAATAAATCGTGAAAAATCACTCTGCTTGTTAGCTATGATGTTTATAAATATCAAACTTTTATTGCGAAGAACATGTTTTTGGATAAAATAGAAGCCACCTAGAATTTTGCGGTTCTCGGTTTCGCTGTTCGCGATATTCAAAGAATGAGAAGCTGTGTGGGCCACTCCATGACATTTGACCTGGTACATGACCTTTTGACCTCATCAAATAGAGGGATCCCATGGTGCACCTATTGCAGAAGTGTGGTTCAATTGAACATTCAACTTTTCAATTGAGGTCAATTTTTAAAAAAACTTAACATTTTATGAACACACATCCACTACCCACATCCCAAACACCATCCACACACACACACACAGACACACGCACAAGGATGCTTAAGTGGTCTTCCAGCTATAGCTGGTTGCCCACAAAAATGTCATGATATTGTGAAAATTCAAGCGTCAATGTTCACATTTCAGCTTGAATTGCCTAAAGGTGTACTTTACATTTATAATAAAACAAACTGTTTCATTTCTTTTGGCAATTAAGCTAAATTTCATAAAAAACCTATTTTGCATTTTTTACAGAAATGGCTCAAGTAATAGGAGAAAAAGATTAAGGTGTGCTTTCTATTTTTCCTCAAATATTAATAGTCTTAACACATTTGAAAACATATAACAAAGCTTGTCACTAAGTTGAAAAAAGGACCCCCAGGTTGACAAAAAGTTTGGCATTACTGTGAAATGGGCCATTTGCCTTTATTATCTAACAATCCAGTTTATACATGTATCATGTGGTATTTCAGCAATAGAATTCTTCAGAAATATCACTCAGTACAGTTCCATTGCCCATATAAATGAACCACAATCCCAATAGAGTCAGTGACATTGCCAATCGGGGAGGCATGGGGGGCAGAGTGCCCTCCTTGAAATAAAAATTGAAATCTGAAATTTTGATGAGAAATCATGCAAAATCAATATTTTTAGACCCTATGTTTACCCTCCAATCACAAAGAACCCCCCCCCGCCCCCCCCCCCCCCCCCGCCGACAGGCTGACTTTTCCCCCGCCTGGGTGCTTCTGCCCATGACACTTGCATACGCCTTAATCTGAATGGACAGCATGACTGACCCTCACTTTAACAGGTGAGCTTCCTCTGGTCATGTTGTTACGTTGGGCACCAATTGCCATTGCATGTGCATTTATTAAACTCCCCACCATGAATTATGATACATCTCAATAGAAAAGCTGGTGACCTAGGAAATGAACAGAATACAGTTTTGATTTTTATCTGATCTTTAATAAGCAGTGAGTGGTTAAAATCTGCTAATATTTTAAGTATTTTCCATATTTTCCAAACACGCCCAAATACAGCCCAATGCATTCCCTTATTATAAATGCATGACGCATTTCCGGTAACACGGATCCGTCTTCACACAGTGCAATTATGTATTACACTAAACTGCTCAGTCATGATGTTACAAACAATATAGTGTCCGACTCCGGCCTTCTGTAGTATTACCAATTGTTTTTGGCAACGTAAGAAAGAGAATGAAGATGAGAACGTGTTGGATACTTGGTACATTGGTCTAGTATGGGATTAGTATTGTGCAAAAGGGCCACTTCCATTCCAAGTAGTGTGTACCCGCGGCCGGTCAAGTGGACTGAGTGGTGTTTATTGTTGCATTCACTCCGCGGCAACCATGCAACACAGCTCTGAAAAGTTATTTCTGCACCTTTCATGATCTTTCGTACACGGCCAATTCTTCATGGTAGTACACACATCTTACCACCGAGTAAACATGGATTACCTACCCCTAGACGTACACTCACCGGCCATGATTCCGTGTATTTTTGCCTGCATAGATGGATAGTGGGTAACACACAGCACTGTCTCCCCCGTTTTCTGGAGTAAGCTCCGTTGTTCCACCGGGCTCTCAGCGCGCGCGGTATTTCAATTGTTTTTTAAATATTTTGGCGTAGATTTGCATTTTTATTACATGCTGGTATATGGGGGTTTTTGTTGATGCCCGATTGAATTTCGTAATGATTTTTCCTAAAAAACGTTCAAAAAA